>PISX010019173.1:0-38757 GCA_004024625.1 Mellivora capensis
TTAAATCAGCTTAATGTGTAACTTCGTGTTTCTGAACATTTTGACTATGGAAAACTTCTGTTTCTCACTTATTATCACACAACTAAAGTCATTAAAGACACAGTCAAGTAAAGGCTAAATCAAAGTGTTAAATCAAAAAAATCAGAAGTGGGCACCTCGGTGATTGAGGGTTGAGCCTCTGCCTTCCACTCAGGTCATGATCTCAGGGTCCTGGGATCGAGCCCCGCATCGGTCTCTCTACTCAACGGGGAGCCTGCTTCCCCTCTCTCTCTGCCTACCTGTGATCTGTTAAATAAAATCTTGAAAAAAAAAAAAAGAAGAACCAGAAGAATATGGGTAATTAGTTACTGAATACTTTTATATAAGATTTCAGATCAATAAAATAAAAAAGCACAAAGAAAAGAGAAAGGGGTGCCTGGGTGGCTCAGTGAGTTAAGTGTCTAACATGGTTTCCACTCAGGTCGTGATCTCAGAGTCCTGAAATGGAGCCCTGCCTGGAACTCTTTCTCTCTCTAATAAATAAATAGGTCTTTAAAAAAAAAAGAAAAAGAAAAAGACTACTAACATTTGACTACATAAATATTAACATATCCATACACCCTAAGATTTTATTTAAGATTTATTTATTTATTTGAGAGAGAGAGTGTGCATGAGTGGGAGGGAAGGGCACAAGGAGAAGGAGGGAGAGCATCTTCAACCAGACTCCTCACTGAGCATGGAGCCTGACATGGGACTCAGTCCCAAGACCCTGAGATCGCGGCCTGAGCCAAAATCAAGAGTTGGGAGCTTACCCAACTGAGCCACCCAGGTGCCCCCACCCTAAGATTTTACACAGAAGTAAATGAGTATTGGGTAAAATTTGACAGTGAATACCTTAAATATAGAAAGAGCATTAAAAATCAATATGGTACATGTAAATGAAAATGAGATGGAAATAAAAAAGAGCATCAAATTCACAGAACAAGAAATTTAAATAGCCAATAAACATGAGAAAGGTTCGAGTTTACAGATATTCAACAAATGCAACCTAAATAATAAGATGCCATCATTCTTTTGCCAAACTGGCAGCAATTGTCTTAAATTTGATGCTTCATACTCCAGTCCAGAGACTGGGGAGCACCCTAGCCTTCCCCTCACAGAGCATGAATTGAACAACTTGTCTGAAAAGCCATCATACCCTATCTTCTGCACATTAGTTCCCTTTCTAGGATTTTATTAAATAGATTCATGTATACTATTTGTCAAATTATTTATTGCAATGGAAAGTGTACACATCTAAATATCTGACATTAGAAAAAATTATTAAATAAAATAGTATAACTAATAGAGTAGAAAATATTCCATGATGCTCTGAAGACTTTCCCATATCGTAGGAAAATAGGCACAATTTAATATTCAATGGAAAAAGCAGAATTATACTGGCTAGCTCTCAACTGCATTTCAGTAATTATATACATATATGAATAAAAAAAGTTACTTTTTTTATAAAAGTTTTATAAAAGTTTTTTAATAAAAGTTATATTACTGAAAGTAATATGTCAACATACAAGTAACAATTCTCTCTGGGTGGCATGTCTGACGATTTTTCCAAATTCTCTCCAATGAAAAGGAAAGAATGGTTAGTGCTGCCAAGTACAGAGCTGACTCAACTTTTATTAATTATCTAAGAATTACCCCTAATTAGCACATTATTTAATCATAAGCAGGTGCTAGTAAAGTGGTTTTAGAGATCCTGTTAAATAGTTTTTTAACTTGTTATCTCTATTTTTATCCTTAACTAAAAGGTGGTTTGTTTGTTTTTTTAAATATTTTGGGCAAAGATAAACTACACCCTAGTTTGTGTATACACATGACAACAAAGATCAATTAATACTGGTTCGCTATTAGATGTTACTAAGAAATGTTGCGATCTGCTTCTGAATTGCTTGGGGTCTCTGCAGACATTATTTCACAGACACGTCCCCCATGCTCTGATTGAGCAGCTCACTTCTCTGTCAATAATTACATTCTCAACTACCCAAACTGAAGACTCTAACAACCATATAAGAATGACAGATACTGATCCACTAGAAATATATACTAAGATTACGATGCACCCCCATTTTCAAGCCTGAAATTCAACTCCTATTTCATCTTTGCTTTCCTGGAATAACTTCCACAAGATAGAAACCATGGCTCTTTCAGGGTCTTTAAAGTTACTCAAATGGAATCCCAATGTTTACCACCTCATTTCTCCACACTTAACATGAACCTTAAAATCAGAGGATAATTGTGTATTACAGGATTCTCATAACAACCATGTCATTTTTGGAGTGATATGTTTTTCAGTCTCGTTTAATGTTGTAACACAGGCTCATCCCACTTTAAATCTAGATCTTGTCACCGGGTAAAATAAAAGATCACTATCCACGTTACAAAAGGACGCTTCTATCTATCAAAGGGATCATTGCAAGATTCCTTTCAAGGATGAGCTCTTACATTTAAAATGTTTCCATTTAGAACAAGTTAATCTGCCTGTAGCTTCTCCATACTGAAGGTAGAATGTCAATATACTGTGCATGTCTCATTAAAATGACAGAACTTTCCAGAGCAAAAAGCTGCTCAGCCATGACTCAATAAATCAGGGCAAGGGAAAGGAGGCTCAGCCAAGGAGAATCATGGAGAAGGATAAGCAGGAAGGACGGAATAAGATAAGAAACTTCAAATGTGCTGAAAGTTCTGAAATGAAGGCTCTGGAAAATGTTAATCCTCAGATACCCAGTGAAACAGCAAAATATTAGAGAAACTCCATGGCTTGTTGACATCACATATATATGTAATTAAACTGTGCCAGAGAGTATTTTGAGGTCAGAGTCTCTGATCGTTGTCAGGCCCGACCTGGCAATGATCCCAAACATAGTAGACCTCAGTAAATATTTGTGGGATGAAATTATTAAGAAATAATACCAAGCAACACATTTGATTGAGTTAAACTGAACCAACCCCTCATTTTGGTACCTCTGGAAATACGGTAACAGGTGAAAGATATCACAGGGATAAAAAATTATGTGTAGTCCTCTAATGCAAACAAAACAAAACACCAAGTTACAACCATTGGCAAGGTGATTGTTAATTTTTCTCCTGACAATGCAATAGAAGAGTTACCTAAGTTCGGTAGCAGTTAGGACTAATCTAGTGTCTCTGACTACCAATGCATCCTATGTAATAGATTCTCTCCAGATCCCTGGATCAGAAGCCAGGCTTATAGTAATGGTCGCACTCCCTAGCCCCAGCTCCACAACCCAACCCACAACCAGACTGGGACCAAGAGCTCTCCCTCAAAGGGGAGGGTCCCACCTGCTAACGCATCCATCTGTCTGCTTTAAGACAGCACCCCTACCAGTGTGGTCTATGGCCCTCACCCTTATCACTTGCCTCTTGGAGATGCAGAAATACTGCTAACAACAAAAGGCTGCCATGTCCATTTTCATGATCTTCTCTTCAAAATGGGGAGACCCTGGAAAGAGATAAAAGATTTATATGGTCATATCCACTGGTCATGGTCCTCATCCGTAAGCCAGGAAGCAGATTACACCAGGTATTGTGGCATTCCCCTCTCCTGATCCCACAGCCAAATCTCCCTTATTTTTGGTAGTGGAGGACAGGGAGTAAGTGGACAATAAAAGCTCAGATAATTGCAAACCCAATTTTAGCCAGTAGTTAACCACTTCATTGCCTCCCAAACCTTGACCAGAGCAGCCCAACAGAAGGCAAATTGCAGAGCTACACGGCTCCAATGCCAACTTATATGTACTCTTCAATCAAGCCTGCCAGCCTTTTATCTTCTCCTGCCATTCACCCCACCACCACGTCTATTTTCCAGCCTGGGGACTTATGAGGTTACACAGTAGAATTCATGCATCCAGAGGAAAGGGAAGGAGAAAAGGACCTTTCGAACTGGCTTCTTGAAAATGATGCCTTGTCTTTGCCCTTTAGGCAGCTATGGCTTTGGGCTTCCTGAGCTCACTCACTCAGGGGTCTCCACAGGGCTTCCTGCCTGTACTGCACTGGGAGGAGTACAAGCTGGTTAACCAGCTAAAAAGGGAGGAACCCTCTTGTGGCTGATAGCCTCTAAGACAGCCCCCAGTGATTCCCACTGACACACCCTTTAAAACCAGCAAACAGCAACAATAGGACTTGAAGGGAACACTGAGTAGCACCTGTACTTTGAATGGCTAGAAATGGGCTATTTCTTTGAGAGAAAGTAGTCTATGGACAGTTTTTGTTTTGGCCTCCACAGAGTAATTACCACTAACAATATGTTCTATGTATTACCTCTAACATTCTCTCGCGCCCCAACCATTTGGTCTGGTAACACAGAGAATCCCTCCCAGTACTAGGACTTGTCATGGCTAGTATGGTGTGGCAAACATCTCCCTTGACTCCAGTCTCCACATCAGTCACCAGAGCTTTATTCTTTCATGCAGTGTCTCATCCTTCCTCGCCACGCTCACAGCCCCCAGCTCAGATGAGCCCCTCTACTGATTTCCACAGCTTTCCCACAAATTCTCATCTTTCCCACTCCTCATTTCCACATCAAGTTCCTGAAAATACTCTCATCCCATTGTTTAAACACGGCAATGCTGGACTCAGACAAATGGTTCTGTAAATTTTGGAGGAAAAAAAAAATGCTTCTGACATAATGTTAATTGAGAAAGATCCCAGGAAGTTCTTAAGCTTCTATTTTCAAAATCCACCCTGATTCTGAGCAAGTCTTGTCACCCCCATTTTGCCCCTCCGTACGTCAAATCACCATGACAATATCACAATGGTTCTTATTACCCTCTCTACACGTGTTACAAAGATCATACATGAATTTCATAATCAGAATGGCCATTTTTGTTAAACCACTGCATGCTGGCTAAAGACCAACAGTGTTAGTCTGACATTTAAACTCCCCTAAAGTCCCGGTTTAAGTCTCAATTTCCCCCTCAGTATAAGCTTCAGGCTTTTTTTTTTTTTTAAAGATTTTATTTATTTATTTGACAGACAAAGATCACAAGTAGGCAGAGAGGCAGGCAGGGAGAGAGGGGGAAGCAGGCTCCCCGCCAAGCAGAGAGCCTGATGAGGGGCTCGATCCCAGGACTCTGGGACCGTGACCTGAGCTGAAGGCAGAAGCTTTAACCCACGGAGCCACCCAGGCATCCCCAGGCTTCATTTGAATCACTGACTAGTTGGCTGGCCCTGGAAGCCAAAACAAGTGCCCAGCATCACAGGAACTAGCTGTTTGCGCTGAGATGTCATCCCAGGAAGAAAATAATCCAACGAAACCTGCCTGACAACTCAAAAACTGGATGTCCTGAAGCCATGCTGGTCCTTCCTTGTAAAAGCAAACCAGAGAAATTCAGGCCAGTGAGCACACACGGCAGAGTCGGCACCATTCTGTAAGAGCCCACCACAGTGTCCGAGTGGCTGAGCGCCATGTCAGATCTCACAGAAGCATAACTACCACTACTCCCCCTGGCCCCCTACCCCTCCAGGCCCAGCCTAGACACCTACAGAGTCCCCCACACCTGGACCAGATGCTCATTCTTGGACTTACACAATGCCAACACAAGTACTAAAGTAGAGGAGACAAAATAAACATCTACCAACCACTCCAGGCCTCCACAGACTAGTCCCTTCTGATTCAATTTTATCCTTGAGCCTAAGAGGCCTCAACTGCTCCAAAACTCAAGCTTAACAAGCCTCTCCACCAGCCTGATAGGGCTAATTCAACCAGAAACACAGGAAAGACAGACAGGTGGGAGTAAGTTCAACTGATAAGACAAATAATTAAACGTTAAAGGAATTAGAGAGAGGGTGCAGACACTGGGCAAAGGCAGAGATTAGGAGAAAAGCAAGAAAAACAACAGCAGCAAAGGGAGTAAAAGTTGGAAAAAATGTCATCTGCAAAGTGCTGATCTGAAATAAGGCAGATACGAAGAAAGGGGCGTTAAGATCACTCCAAGCTACCAGGGGCCAGCTTGTTGACTAAGACGTTAGTCACTCATGCTCTCCTAGAAAACAAGGCAAGTTCAAACCAAAGGTCCATTTCCTGGTCTGGCAATATAAGGAACAATACCGGATTCCTGGGATGGATTGCATTGTCGGGCTCTTGGCTCCTTAAGGGACCAGCTTCTCCTTCTCCCTCTGCCTGCCTCTCCCCTTCGCTTCTGAACGCATGCGCGTGCCCGCGCTATTTCTCTCGCGCGCGCGCGAATAAATATAATCCTTTCAAAAAAGAAGAAGACGAGGAAGGAGCAATATAACAACCATGTGAAATAAAGAATATTGTTGGAATTGGCTGTCCGGGAACCATGGAGGGAAAAGGACTTACAGAGACTGGAGGGAATCCTTGGCCAAACCTCTTTGCTGCTAAATCTATAAAGACATAATTTAAATTTAACTTAAAATTTGGAAATAAATACAGTAAATGAGCTTCATCTTTTCCCTTCCTAAATGATAACAATGTAGCAATGAGTATTATTTCTTAAGTTGACTGTAGGTTTCATGTAGGGGAGGCTTTCCCTTCACAAAGAGCCAAAATCATGAACGGAAAGGAACTTCCATAGAGAGGAAGGAGTACTCAGAAGTAGACCCTGTGTGGCAGTGAAGACCCAGGCTCTGGGGACAGTCTTCACGGTTCAAATCCCAGCCACACCACTTCCTTGCTGTGTGGCTTTGTCCAAGTCATTTAGCCTCTACAAGACCCATCTTCTTATGGGCATTTATAGTTACAATGTTGTGAGGATTTATGAAATTCTTATGTAAAATAAGAAAGAAAAATAAACTCACAAAGTAATCTGTATGACACACCATAGTACACTACCCTGGCACATAATAAGCTCACAATAAATGTTGGCCATTACCATCATTTTTAGTCTAATTAGCAAAGAGCTACTGAGAACACCGGGCACATGAGGATCACAGAATACCCATGTTCAAGGGGTTTAAGGAACCTTCTTTCTAGTCCAGTACCCACTCCCCATCCTCCACACTCCCCTAATTTTGCTAGGGAAGAAAATATGTAAGTGAATTCAAAGACTTTTTTCTTTTTTAATTTTGTTTCATTTCTTTTCAGTGCAAAGTCCATTTTTCTCAAGAAATGACTCTTTTCCTTATGCTTTCTCTTTGCAGCACGTTAGGAACATGTTACCTCCAGTACGGATTTTCCAGCAGAGCTGGCTCTTACTTTTTGCTGCCACCAAGTGGCCGAGCTTAATGGCACGGTGATGTTTCCCCCAGACAGCACCCCGATTTAGCATAACCTAAGATCCATTTTAGATAGCATGGGAGGGCCCCTTCATGCTCATCAAATTAATGGCTCACACTCTGGATTGAGCAAAGATGCAAAAGGTACCAGTGGCTCTATAGAACACTAGGGGGAAAAAAAGAAGAAAGAAAGAAACCTGTAATGAGAAAGAGGAGTGGACAAAGTGTTGGTGTTGGTCAGCTTCACCCATTCCTTTGAGGCCTGGGAAGTAATTTGTTTATTTGTTTTAAGAAATACATGTCTGGCTTTCTGGGCAGGAAGAGACCTGTTTTATGAGAGAGGAGCCCATAATATACATTTTGAGTGAATGCTGAATGGTCAAGAGCTAATAACCGTATCTGGCAGGAAGTTAAGCCCAAGGTTGAATCTGTCTGTCTAACTTCTCAAATACAAGTATAAATATGAAATATCATTACTCAAATTGTGACTATATTACTAATGTTTTTACATAGTCAAATTTTAAAAGGGCAGAAACACTATTTCACAGAATTGTCACTTGTCAGCTCCCTGTGGTACACAATTACAACACTATAGTGGACAGTCCTTTCAAATGGCTTTTCTAATTATACTTTTAACCTTTTTATGCACAGTAGAATATAATTCAGGAAAGTTACTTTCAGAAACATATTTTCTACAAGAAACTGTGTGCCTTTAGATTCAGAGATTTGGAAAATGTGAAAAAAAAAAACCTTCAACGTTAATTACTAAAAATGATGAGGTCAGCGCTCCAGAGCAATCAATTCACCAGTCTTTTGTTTCAAGTTCTAGGCTCTATAGAAGGAAAATGATAAGATACGATCTTCTTAAAGCATTTGTTGATAAAGTCTACTTTTTTAAGGTTTGAATAGTGACAATCGCAGGCTCCTGAGGTGTTCATTCTCCCCTAATACTTTTTTCTTCCCACTTTTAAAATTCTTTATTCTGTCTGGACTGAGGGGCCTGCTTCTTCCTGTTCTCTCTGTGTGTGCTCTCTCTAGTTATCTCTGTCACTGTCTGTCTCTCTCCCTCTCTCTCAAATAAAGAAATAAGATCTTTTTTAAAAATTATATTTTAAAAAACATGGTGGGAGAACAAGCAAATCACTGAAGAGTAGAATTATGTATGATATAATCTAATTTCTTTATTCCATCTTGTATTAGTATTTAAAATTTTATAAAGCTTTTGACCCAAAATGTAAATAATGATCTTTCTAAAGCTATCTAGCTAATGAATCTTGTTCATCCATAACTATCAATCCAACTCCCTGTTCATTTGGCCATTTTAAAGTTCATAATAACTCTTTTGGTACATAAAACTAGCGACTGTACTACCCGCAGCATTTCAGTCTTGCCATAATAAATATCTCAATCAACAGTAGAGCTTAAACATATGGCTAATGAGGACATTTTCATTTCAAGTTACATTTGGCATGCCTACTATGTTTAAATGTGAATATTCAGATATTGACAATAAACCAGAATGACAAACTTTCTTCACACTACTCATGTTGATATATTGATTAGACACAGTGATTAGATACTATGTGATGACAATTTGCTGATGAAAAGTTTAGGGATGCCACAAATAACAATGAAAGAAGCATTTCGCTGCTTGACCTTCTGAATATCAAAGCCAACGCAAACTTGAATTACAGATCTAGGCCAAATCCAAGACCCAAACTCAAAATCTGGTGTAACCCTTATTATTTGTAGTCTTGAAGTGGACTGCAGGGGAAGTGCCCAGAGACAGAGACATTAAGACTGATTCCAGTCTTAAGTCCCTCCGCCTGAGTAATGGTGGGCATGTTACAAAAGCCCTAAGCCTGACCTTCTTCACCAATAAAACAGGAACAGTGTAACCAGAAGATGGAATGAGCCTGAGCAGGTGCAGCACTTAGCACAGGACCTGTCCCGTAGATGCATAAATCCTAGTTGCTGCAATTATTGTACTTACCCTGATCATCATCGTTAATATTAGGATCATATCTACTTTGGGGGCTGTGAGAATTAGAGGCTACCTATAAATAGCACTTGAAACACTTTGTGCTCATTTTATAGATGGAAGCTCATATTACCTAGGCACCTACAGAACTTTGAAAAATGCTATAAACAAAACCTTAATTGTGAATTCAGAGGGAATGCAACCAACAGGTATATATGCTGCTGAAATTGGCATGTCATTTCTTTTCAACCTAGTGCCCTCACCTCCTTCCCCTCGTAGGGAACTCTGCACCTTAAAATCCTGGGAAAGGCAGAGCCTGTCTCTTCTTAGAGGGGCTGAAAATACTAGAAAGTGGTTTCACAGCATTCCTGGAAGCAAAGCCTAATAAGCTCAGCCAATCCAATGCACCTGCTTGAGATTTTCGCATTGCAAGGTAGTGATGTAAAGCAACAGAGGCTAGAAAGCTGGCTAAGGGACACAGAGGAAGGGATGACATCCACTTTCAGGTGCATACGAGTGGTAGTGGTCAGTGTCTGGCAGCAATGGCTTCGTGGTCCTTGCCAGTGTGAGGCTGAACAAGAATTTGCTCTGGCTCTCATGGGCAGCTCCCTTGATCCCGACTTTTTCCAAACCTAGCACTCCAGACTTCCCAACATTTCTGGCAAGTACCCAATACCTTTTCAATAAATTACTCTTCTGCTTAACTTGATCGAAGTTCATTTCTGTTGATTGCAGCTAACACTTATGCAGAAATTGGCGACATGTGTTGGGGTGCTGGGGACAGAGCCCCAAGTGTGGCACTGGCTGAGTGCAGATAAGGTAGTGAGGACGCCGCCATTCCTCATTGGCCGTCTTGCCCAGCCACGAAGATGGATTACAACCTGAACGTTGCCCCTTTGAGTTGAGCTTGTGGACTGGGATTCCCAACTGGGAACTGGGGATGCTTGTAATGCAGGTAAAAGACAACTTTTTAGCTGTTGCTTATTATGCCTTGGGCTAGGGACTATGAGTCTATAAGGCTGTAGTATTAGGGAAAATTCACAATGTTGGACTATGTCACCTACTTTTTATGGTGTTCAGTAAGATATATCAAAAACAACGGACAACTTTACAATGAAAGTAGCTGGTTTTGGTTTTTGCAGAACACTGACCTCTAAAATGGCTGTTTTAAAAGCAGAGAAGAAAAGTCAGTATGACTTTACTAGTTGAAAGAGGTGAAGATGAGTCAGAGGCACAAACTTCCAGTTATAAAATAAATAAGTCACAGGAATGAAAAGCACAGCATCGGGAATATAGTCAATAATAATGTAATAAGTAGGCGGTGACAGACAGTACCATGGTCAGCATTTTATATAGTATATAATTATATATATTGTATACAATTTATATTGTATATAATTATATATGTGTATATAATACCATGGTCAGCATTTTATATTGTATATAATTGTCAAATCACTATGTTGTACTTGAAACTAATAGGTCAGTTATACTTGAGTTTAAAAAACAAACAGTTTTTTCTATCTGTGGCCTATAAGCTAAATTGACTAAAACTCTGATAATTTAGTGCCCTGCAAGATTGTAAAATTAAAATTCTCAACGCCAAACTAAAGTTTTCGAACCAAGGCAAAGACTACAGAGACTAGGCAGGAAAAAAGACTGGAGCAGAAGACAGCCTGATCACCCGGGCCCTGCCTGTGAGCCTCCTATAAGTCTTGTCAGCAGGACTAATGGTGAAATACGTTCCATGGGAAGAAGCAGCTGGAATGAAAACAGCCTGAGTTTAGATGAGATTGTTGCTTTGAAAGATCCTTTACCCTGGACACAAGGGCAATCAGGCAAAGTACAGAGGCAGATAAGAAAGCAGATCAAAAAGCCAAGCTGCAAAGGTGACGTCTGGGTAAGATCTCTGGCTGTGGTTTCTGTTCCACGGAATTAACCAGAAGCAAGTAAACAAAATACCTGCTCAGTTTCTTAAAGCCTCTGCATTACCCAAAATGCTCTGATTCCAGCCAACATCTTGTGATCGTGTAACCCTTCAAAGCAAATCACAAGCCGTCTGAATTCGTACCTACGATAAGTGAACTGCGAAAGATTTGCACTTCCAGAAAGGGCATTCCCCTTCCTAATGCCTGTCACAGTCGGGCCCACAGAGAACAGTGGATGGAACATTCATCTGTAGTGCAGAACCAGAGTGGCAGAATGGCTGCCAGGGCATAGGGCATGGACTCTTATGATCCAACCCATGCTTTGAACCAATGACCAGTAGATGCTACTTCCATTCTCCCCTCCCCCAAGTGGGTATTTACCATTGCGTTCATTTTCCACCATTGTATATGAGATAATTCTTGGGAGGGTGGTAAGAGACAAAACTCTTACCTGGAGACTTCTGCACCAAGAGGAAGATGTTACCGAGAGATATTGAACTTGGAGCCAGATATGAAATCTCAACAAAGTTTTGAGTTGGCTCCCTTTGGGAAGGAGTGACTGCATTCACCCAAGCATATTTGAATTGATCTTAGCCAAGCATATCATACTTGCCAATGGTTGGTTCAGGAACCCAGAGCATAGCATTCCCCCAGCAAATATGATTATTGGTTTGGGGATGGGTACATGTCTCAAGTAGACCAAATTAACTGAAGGGAAGGCCTTTATAACCCATGGCATGGTTCCCACTCCCATACTTCTCGATCTCTCCACCACATTCCTTCAGTTAGGTACTGTCTTGCAACCTTAAGAGAAGCCCACTGATGAACATATGGAGAAAGGCAGAGTGGAGAAAAGAGCAGAGAAATTGAGGCAGAGCCACCTTCATACTATACCTGAGGCCAACATTATTTCTGGACTTCTTATTACTTGAGATAATAAATTTCCTTCTTGTCTAAGACAATTCAAATTGGGATTTCTGTTCATTTCCTGCCGAAAGCATCCTGATATACTAACCAAGTAGAAAGTTAAGGTTATCAGCTGGAATGTATTTGCCTCAAAAGCTCGGATAAGAGAATATTAAACTGGCACAAAGGGCATCTGGCTCCTAAACCAAGAGTTATCCAAAAGAGAGCTGAAGCAAACCATGAGGTCCTTCATTGACGAATACGTTTAGGGCAATAATTTTATGTGTCTCCTATATTTATTTTATATGTGAAAAATGTTACTGCTGCTCCATGCACAATACTGCGATAAAGTTTACTTTTTAAATGAAGGTGTCTGTTTAAAAAAGCAATCAATTTAAAGAAAAATACTATCTAAATAATAATACAAATTATATTACTTTCTGAAGGTTGCTGTAAAAGAGTTTCATAACCTAAGTGGTTAAAACAACAGAAATTTATTCTTTCACAGTTCTGAAGGCCCAAAGTCCAAAATCAAGACGGCAGCAGGGCCATGCTTCCTCTGAAGTCTCTAGAGGAGTATACTTCCTTGACTCTTGCAGCTTCTAATGGTGGCCAGAATCCTTGCAGTCCTTGGTTTAGAGAAGCATTACTCCCCTCTCTGCCTCTATCCTCCTGTGGACTTCTCCTCTCTTATGTGTCTGTCTCCATATTTCTGTCTTATTATAAGGACTTCAGTCATTGGATTTGGGCTCACCCTAATCCAGTATGCCTTTATCATCACTTGATTCTAACTGCAACTTCCAAATAAGGTCAAGTCCATAGTTACTGGAGGTTAAGTTGTCATATAGAGGCCACCCATTGGGGCAGCATTTTTGTGAGCATCCGGCCCTGTTCTAATCATTGACATCGTCAATTGGAACTGAATTCCATTATCTCTGCCTAAATTAACCATTATTATACTCTGAAAGGCCTTCCATTACTCTGGGCACTATTTCCTGGTACCTGGCATTACCCTCTGATTTCCTAGTTCTCTGGTGTCCCTCCTCACAGGGAAACAAAGGGCTTATAATTTGAGACTTAAATCAATTATAGAAGGTAATTATTACATGTTGTACCTCAAAGAGCTTGATCCACAATTAATTACTTGGCAAAAGATGGGGGAGGTGAATTTAGGATGAGTAATTTTTCATTTGGAAGACCACAATTGGAATGGTCAACTATTCAAAATTGAGAATGACAGTCTGGGAAGAAAAAAATAATAAACCTTTTAAATGGTTTCATGAAATCTTGGGAGCTTTAGGTATTAGGAAGGTTTTCCTGTCCCATTTGTTGAAGTAATAAAGTGTGAAGAAATGTTAAATCTGATTAGCTATGCCTGTCTAGAATTAATCTACAGTCTGAAAGGAAAGAAAAAAAAATTCAAAACTTCAATCACTGTTCTTTCCTGTGTTTAATCAGTTAAAAGAATATTTTCCAAAGCTGTTCAGAAAACAGTGGTGTGCAGGTACTCTGAAAAATCCCATGGGCCAGTGACCAAGGCAAATGCATTTTTCTGAGTATGGTCAAGAGCCATTTTCTCTTCACAATGTAAGTTCAGATTCTTGGCTGTGTGTGAACCACCTGGTGTTCATAGACCAATGCAGGAATGCAGAAAACTGTTTCCATGGTGATGAGACTTTCCTCCTGGCAACTACCCTTCCCCCACCTCCCATCTTTCTCCACTATCTGGAGTTTAGTTAGGATTTCTGGGAAGAGCAGGGATGGATGTATAGCAAGCATGTTGTGGTTTTTCCAAGTGCAGTTACTGTGCGTCTTTAAGTCATGGATGAGTCTCCCTGCCACCATTTGGAGATGGTCACAAACTCATCAGAATCCATCCAAATCTTCTTACATTGGAAATCTCTCCATCAATAGCATTTTATAAGGACTTCATTATAACATCTCAGTATATGAACAGACACTTCTCTATAGCGGTGGTCAGCAACTATAGCTCAAAGGCCAAAGCCATCCTGCCACATGTGTTTGTAAATAAAGTTTTATTGGAAGACGGACACACCTAATTGTTAGCATATTGTCTATGACTGCTTTCATGTTCCAGTGACAGAGGTAGTTGGCAGAAGTGACACAGTATGGTCCACAGGCCTAGGAACATTTTCTTTCTATCTGGCACTTTGCAGAAAAAGTTTTGTCAGTTCTTGCCCTAGAGGATGTGGAGTCAAAATATGGTAAGGAAGACTGCAAAGTTTAGAAATAGGTACTACGTGCTATCATAACCACAGAGAATTAAGTGAATGCTACTAGGAATCTCCACATACCACTGAGGACAGAGTGGGTTGGAAAGAATCTCTAGAAAAGGTAAGACTGAAAGATGGAAAGCCTTGGGATATACAAATCTAGGGCAAGGAGAGAGGCATTCAAGGCAGAGGATGGTGAAGGAAATGGTCTCCAGTATCCTGACACATAGAAAACCCATGAACCCTGGAAAGAACCATGCAAACATGGAGTGTGGCTCTCACGGTGAATACAAGTTTATAATAGCAGGGGAAGAGAGTGGGTGTAGCAGGAAGTGAGGCTGGGGCCAAAGACATACAAGCTCTTGAAAGTCAAGCAAAGAAAATGACCCGAATCCATAGGGAATGAGGACGCCCCAAACTGGAAACTGATCTGATGAAATCTTTGTTAAAAGAAATTCAGAAAATCTAATGAAGATTGAAGCACAAAGAAAGGAAGAAGAAAGAGAAGGAACCCGGTTACTATCTATCATTTATGTCCTGCTGATTATGTCCCAGCCACTACTCTAAGCACGTCACGTGTATTAACTCACGTATAGCTCCTAACAATGAGGTAAGTACTGCCATGACTGCCATCTTATAGATGACAAATCTATAGCTGTGAGAGGTTAAAAATCTTGCTCAAGGTCCTACAGGTGGAAATGTGCAGAGCTAGGGGGTTTGGATCTTGGTAATCTCGTTCCATAGTCTAGCTTCTGCTGCCATCAGTTATGAGATTGTTGCAAGAGTATGAAAGGGAGGTGGTAAGAATTCACTTACACTTGTTTCCATGGCACACACAAGGTACTCCATAAATATATTTGATGAGTCAGTGCTGAATGAAAGAAAAGAAGAAGAAGAAGAAAATAAACGCAACAAAGTATATTTTGCAGGGGGTGGGGGAGTGGTGGTAATGGGGGCATTCTGTAGCATTCAGAGCCTAATATAAAAGATAGGAAGGAGAAGGAGATGACAACGATAATTCTAGTCGTTCCCCTTAGGATGACTGAAAGAATGAGGGAATTCACACACAGACAGGCACTACAGAATTCCATTCCCTCACCTCACCCAAAGGGTTCTCACAGTGCTGGGCATATATTGAAGCATATATTGAAGCTAGGCCAACAACATTCCTTCCTTGGGAGTTTGAGGGATAATAAAAGAGAAATGTTCTTTTCCCATTCTTCTATGTCATTCAAGTTTCTGCCCAAAGGCTATCACCCCACAGATACATTCCTAACATCCTATCTAGAATTCTTCTTCTCATGACTCTAGATCTCTATGCAGGTGATTTCGGAGTCCTTATTTCCACCTGGCATTATATTATTTATATACTTGTTTCCTCTTTTTGTTCCTCTGACCTCCCGCATAAGTGTGTAGCCTCCATGAGAGCAGGGACATGGTCTGCTTGTTGGCTACTGTATTTTCAGCCCTAGGACTCATCTTGCACACAACAGCTCTGCAGTGAGACAGATGAGGCTGATCTAAAGAGAGAAATTAAGGTGAGAGGTGAAGAGCACAAATTTCCTGTCAGAGTTCCCATTCCCTGTTTCAATTCCTTCTGAGGTCTGGTCATATTTCTCCCTTTAGCTTCTGGTTGACAGTCTGATGAAATGTGCCCTCCTAAACTTAAGCTAGTTGCTTTATACTTCTTAGATCTACACAAGAAATCAAAAGAGACCCATCTAATACACCATGGCACTTAGTAAGAGCTCTCTCCAGCACCTCAGAGGAGTAAATAACAGAATGAAAAACTGAATGAATAGATGTATAACTTAACTACTTAATTCAGTTTGACTCCTAACGGGATTCATCTTACAAGTAACTAAGGTGATTTCAGAATTGTAGGATATATTTACCTCCTTCAGAATTTATCTTCTTACCACCAACTTCAGTGCCTGAAATTCTATCACTACAGATTTTGGAAGCACTCTGTTCAAATTTAAATACTCCTGGAAAAAGCAAATGTTCAGCCAGTGACTATTTTAACAGATCTTAGAAAGCTAGGCTCTTCTGAATGATGTATATAGTCACCTTAAGGAAGGGGAAGGGAAGGGATCACAGACATGGGAAATGGCAGGATAGCAAAGACGAATTTTAACCATTTTTCTAGCATGTACACTGGGGAATTACAGATTCTATATTCATGGAAGACCAATTGCATTGATGGCCCAGTGAATGGCCTCTCTGGATCTTACTTTTATAATGTGATTCTACAACCACTCCCATTAAGAAACTGGATCTGGGGCACCTGGGTGGCTCAGTGGTTTAAGCCTCTGCCTTTGGCTCAGGTCATGATCTCAGAGTCCTGGGATTGAGCCCCGCATCGGGTTCTCTGCTCAACAGGGAGCCTGCTTCCCCCCTTCCCCACTTGCCTCTCTGCCCACTTGTGATCTCTGCCTATCAAATAAATTAAAAAAAAAAAAAAGCTGGATCTGTTTCCACACTGCTTGAATCTGAGCTGTCCTATAACTTGCTTTGGCCAAAAGAATGTGACAGAAATAACATTGTAACCAGGCCTCAAGAGGTACTTCTGCTTCCACTGTTTCATGGAAACCTACCATTTCCATAAAAACAAGCCAGCTCACTCTGCTGAGAAATGAGACAAGTGGCTACCTGACCCACCCTCTTGGCCAGCAGAAACATAAGTGAGGCCATCCTAGACCAGCCAGCTCCCATATGATCTGCCAGTTACTCACAGTTGCATGATGAAGTCCAGCCAAACTAACACCAAGCTGACCATGCTCATGAGTGAACAAACGTTTGGTGCTCTAATCCATTGATTTTTGGAGTAGCGCACAGCAATGGCTAAATGACAAAACACCAGTCTACCCTAGAAATCCCAAATCTAGGAATATGTTGCTTTCCAAAACCATCTGGAAGTCTTAGATTCTGATACCACCTTCCCTTGACAATTTATACTGGAAGGTTGGGTTTTCCAGGTTGAACACACACCTTCTACTTACCCTTCAACAGCACAATATCACCACCAAGTGTGATGGTGTTTCTAAGGAAACTTCGTTCAGTGTCCATGGTCCAGGAACCATCGTTCAGATGTCAGGAACACAGCTCCCTTTTCCACTGGTCTGGCCTCACATTTGGGAATCTCACCTTCTCCAGCACCTGCCACTCACACTGATAATGACTCTTGGACCTGGGACGGAGGACTCAACTGAGAGATGACTGTTCTGGAAAAAGGTGTAGGAGTAGAGTCCCAGAAAGGGGGGAATAGAGAAGGCAGTGAGCAATTGACACCAGGCTGGAGTTGGAGCCAAAATTGGGTGAGGCCAAAACGCAGAATCTCAACCGAAATTGAGAGAGCAAAGGGGTGAGGAGGTGGGCTAGTGAGGAGTGAATAATAGCAATGAGATCACATTGTCTCCCCTTCTCTCTTGTTTCTTTCATTACTGTGTCTAAAAGGGAGAAAAGGATAGACAGAAAAGCAACACATCTTCCTTCCAGCCTTTCCCTCTTTTTCTGTGCCTACTGTGACTTGAGAAGAAGCCCCAGTGTATGTCTGGGTAGAAACAGATGCCTCCACCCCCAGCCTCCTTCCCTTTGTCCTGTCCTGCCTCCTCCTTATTACATTCTCACTACCTATGGTAAGAGGTGAACACAAGGATTATTTGGGCATGGCGGAGGTGGGATTCCTCTAGACAAAGTTTAGTGACCAGCCTGTCGTTCATGGATGAAACTATGGTGGGGGGGAAGGGAGGGGAAGCTTCCATGGTTGGACACAGAGACCCTTAACCTTACTAACCAATGAGGATGATGATCTCCTATAGACCCAGTATGTGTCTACTGGAGAAAACGGGGCAGTGCTCCTTGTGATGAATGGAAAAAGGTTTATTTTATTTTATTATTTTATTTTACTATGTTTTATTTTGTTTTGTTTTAAGGTAAGAAGAGAATCTATAATCATTGTCAGGAGCCTGTTCTAATAAATATCCTGACAGGATAATTTTTTATAATAATGTGTGGGGGTTTTTTCCCCTACATTTCACTTTGGACCTCTTTACAGGGCAGAAGTGCAGGTTTATATTTGTGTTACAGACTCCAAAGCAGATGTTGTATGTAAAGACAACTATTGTTTGCCTAAAGCTTCACCCATTAAAAATATTATGCTTCCTTATGGTCCTGGAAAGAAAGGAAAAAAAGGAGATAGGGAAGCAAGGGAGAAAAGGGGTCAAATCTGCAGATATGGTGACCAGTAGACCCATCCTCTCCCTGACTCCCACCACCACCACCACCAGGAAGGGGTAAAAACTTAGAGTGGATGCACAGGTGCACCCAGAAGTGGTAAACCCCAAGCAGAAGTGGTCCAGCCCCAGTAAAGATTCCTACACCTTCTGGGTAGAAATCCAGAGCAAAACTTTGGTTGCCAGTAAGGACCTCAACAATAAGGATGTCAGCAGAATTCATGCTGCACTGGAGGGTAGAATTCCTCCAGTTAATCATGGTCCATGAATTCTGAAGTGACCTTGAGATGGGAAGCAACCTCAATGCTGATAAAGGGGATGGGATGGAGCCTCTGACATGGATGTATTCAATTAAGATAAGAAATGGCTTTATCCATGGGGTGCCTGGGTGGCTCAGTGGGGTAAAGCCTCTGTTTTCGGCTCAGGTCATGATCCCAGGGTCCTGGGATCGAGCCCCACATCGGGCTCTCTGCTCAGCAGGGAGCCTGCTTCCTCTTCTCTCTCCCTGCCTGCCTCTCTTGCCTACTTGTAATCTCTGTCTGTCAAATAAATAATATAAAATCTTAAAAAAAAAAAAAAGAAATGGCTTTATCCTGCATGTCTTGGTTGGATGGTGGTGGCTCATACCACTTCACCTGAAGATGTACGGTATCCAACACATTACTGAATGTATGAGTGAGCTCCTAATCCTGTTTTCTTAGTTCCTTTTGAGTCAGAACAAATCTGTCAGGGCCCTATTCCATAAGTCTTTCAGAGAGATATCCTGCCTCTGTAAGTCTGTTACATGTTAGAGGTTTGTTATATGGGCTAATTCAGGGCATGCCCCTTCCATCATCAGTTATCTCAAGAAATGAGATAACAAGCATGTGGGAAACAATAGGGAAATAAATGCTGTACAAGTTTTTGAATTTGTAAAGTTGATGGAGATTGTCTTCATTGCATCTCACAACTATGTCATGCTCAAAATCACTGATTCTGTTTACCCAAAGAAAAATGTAGCCCAAGAATATATTAGATGTCCTTTGAAATATGTGTACTTCATCTCCCCTTGTCATCTCCTGATAAGATTAATGAAATAAGGGGTGCCTAAGTGGTGCAGTCAGTTAAGTGTCTGACTCTTGGTTTTGGCTCAGGTCCTAATCTCAGGGTCATGGGATCCAGCCCCATGTTGGGCTCTGTGCTCAGCACAGAGTCTAATTAAGATTCTCTCTCCCTCTCTCTCTGCCTCTCTCCCCACGAAATAAATAAATAAATCCTTTTAAAGCCTAGCACAGGATAAGTGCTGGTTAAATTATGTTGTGTTGTTCTATCTTTATAAGACAGAAATACTCATGCACCAAACTTCTTGCGTCTTAAGATGAAATCAATGCAGAAAAAAACCTCAACCCATTCCACAATAACCTTTGCCCATAGCTCATTATAGGAGCAAATTAACAGCCCACTTCGTAGGCAGTAGGTTGTCAGGAAGCACAAAGGCCTAGACCCAGAGAAAAAAAGGAAAAAGAAAAAAGGCATTTTCTCAAATCCATGGAAACTGGAGACTTACATAAATTTCATTATACAATTTGCCATTGCTACAGATGCATATACTATTTTAAGCTTTATTTTGCTTTTCCTTTAAAAAAAAAAAAGCCATCTTGCAGCTGCCAAAATATGATTTGGGACACCCATCTCCCATCACCTTCACCTAGGCTCAGACACCCTCATGACTCTGATACCATTCTCCGGACTCTGTCCATCTCTGCAGCTCATGGCTCAAGTTGCTATAGAAGGTAAGTGATGGTGACCCTTTCCTGTGCACCAGATCTCAATGAGGGTGTTAAAAATGGAAAACCATTCTTCACATATCACTGAATCTCTTCAAGAGGATGAGAATGTGGCAGCTCTGATGATATAGAACAAAGTGGCTTTTAATTCCCAGATCTTCATGAATAGAAACTACAGTTGTGTTGGTATCTTGAAAACTATATCAAAGGGGTGGGGGAAATGTTAAATTTGTGTCCTCACTTTTGGTTACTGGAAATATAAACTACAACCCACTCTGTACACCAGCCCCCAAGTATCACATAACACACACCTGGCAATCTTTTTTTCATTCTCTACATCTACCTCTTTATGTCAGCCAGTATCCTTTACTTTTAAGAGGGTGGGTTCTAGTCAGTGGTTATGTTGTATTTGGCTCAAAGCCAATAGCATGACTCTCTTTCCAACCCTGCATTCTGTGTTGCACACTGGTGGCTTCAAATCAGCCGCAATGGGAACATTTACACAACAGAGAATGCCAAATACCACAAACCAGGGTTGTGGGTTTTTGGGTTTTTTTGAAAGATTTTTTTTAAAAAGATTTACTTATTTATTTGAGAGAGAGAGTGTGCACGGGGAGGGGCAGAGGGAGAGGAAGACAATCAGACTCCCTGCTGAACAGGGAGCCTGATGTAGGGCTTGATCCCATAACCCTGAGATCTCGACCTGAGTCAAAAAAAGGGTCAGATGCTTAACCAATTGAGCCACCCAGCTGCCCCAAGATAGATGGTTCTTAAACACTAGTTATCATCATAGCACTGGTTTAAGGAAGGTAGGTGGGAGCAATCATGAGAGTACCAGGTGCTTAAGCAGAAGAAGGAATTGATGGTGTTGGAGACAGAAATGAGGTTCATAAAAAAAGGGGGCCAAGGGCAAAGAATACCATCACCTACTTCACCATTTCTCCTATACTGTCTGCTAATGTCCCACCCCAGACTGTAAGGCCTTCCCTGTTCCATACTTACCTTGGACATTCATTTACATAGGCACACCTTCAACTTGAAATTTCTTATCAACCATCTCCAAAGATGGTTGGAGATAAAACCCATAAAAGCCATAGATCTTATTCTCTGAAGCTGTACCCAGATAAAACTTGTATATCACACATTAAATAATCTTTCCAGAATATAATACTACCTACTTGCAAACTGATTAAATATTTTAATTAAAA
The DNA here is from genome assembly GCA_004024625.1 of Mellivora capensis. Classification (NCBI taxonomy): domain Eukaryota; kingdom Metazoa; phylum Chordata; class Mammalia; order Carnivora; family Mustelidae; genus Mellivora; species Mellivora capensis. The sequence goes on from PISX010019173.1 coordinate 21,492, forward strand.
TATATATATATATATATATATATGAATTCACTTTTATTTTTTTCCTGTCAAACGTAATTAAACTTCATCTCTGCATTTAGCTGCTAGTGTTCAAGTAGAAACCCAATGCCTGACTGTATGTTATTTTAGTGGCTGAATTAATGGCATTCTTGTGATAGTGAGAAGCAATGAACTGCATATAAAGAATCAGTATTTCATGCTCTTCACCACTTTAACTGCCCAAGACAACCTAATCTATACTCAAGTTAACAGGTTTGATTTCTAAATTATATATTTTTCTTCCCTTGTTTACTAGAAAGGAGAAGCTTTTGTGATACTGGAGAAAGAAAATGAATAATACAGGAAACTATATGTCTGTAATGTTAATATTAACACAGAGTTGAGCTCTCAATTAAACCTTATCTACAGAACTAAAGTAGTCAAACAAAATGCCCAATACACATTTATTCTGAAAATCTTTGGGTCTAATTTCACTTAGACTATGAAGGCGACACAAAGCCTTAATGAACTATTGGACTAATGACATGTTTATTTGGTAATCAAGAACAAACGCAGTTCAATTTTAATGCAATTACCTTCTTTAAAGGACACTTCTTCATAGGATAATGATAAAAAGTGGAAGGTCTCTTAAAGAGAAGATGTTTAGTAATATTAAAATTCAGCTCTATTTCACATCCATAGTTTCTAAAATGCAATGTGGTAGATTGCATTAGTAGTCCAAATTATTCATTCCTCCATATAGCTATGCTCTTTCCCCAGAGACTGCAGTTCTGCAAAAATCTGTATTTCCTGACCCCTTGATTCCAAGTTCAGTCATGTGTTTTGCCAATAAGTAAAGTATGAAAAGGTCTTACATATTTCCACTTGCTCTCTTGAGTTTCTGTCATCACCAAGAAAGGGTATGCCTGGGCTATCTATATCTCAGTAGGAGGATAAAAAGCACAGGAAGAAGAGCTTTGCCAGATAACACATTAACACACTCTAGCAGAGTTAAGCTTAGAAGAGAGACATCAGCCAGCCTACAGACACATGAGTAGGCCTGCCAAATTAGCCAAGTCATCAACTCACCAGTATATAAGCTATAATAATATATGGCTATTATAAGCTGTGGAGTTTTAAAGTGGTTGGTTACACAAAATAGCGAAACCATACATAATGTCACTCCCTTTCACAGTTTCTTCTTGAAGAGTGAAGAATTTTACATACACAAAGGATTTCCTAATCAACACACAAGTGATTATCAAAATCAGACATTGCCACTTCATAACTAAATATGGAACACTTTCTTTAAGAATCAACATTGTTGGGGCGCCTGGGTGGCTCAGTGGGTTAAAGCCTCTGCCTTCAGCTCAGGTCATGATCTCAGGGTCCTGGGATCGAGCCCGGAATCAGGCTCTCTGCTCAGCGGGGAGCCTACTTCCTCCTCTCTCTCTGCCTGCCTCTCTGCCTACTTGTGATCTCTGTCTGTCAAATAAAAAAATTTTTTAAAAATTAAAAAAAAAGAATCAACATTGTCATATTACATCTATCAAGTCTCAGAATTAGCTCAATACCAGAAACGTTGACCAAGCTACCAGTATCATGTGCTAGGTCCTGAGAACACAGAATTGATGAAAAGCTCTGAAGTAGAGCTCAGGGTCTATCATGGGGAAGAAACACTTTTATCTACCCTTTAAGATTCTTCTAGCTGCTCTGGTCTAAGAATTAAACAAATGTGAGACAGAGTAAAGGGAAGGAAAAAAAAAAAAAAACAGGAGGGAAAAAAAAGTTTATGTGCACACAGAGACTCAATAATAAATTAAGAGCCCCCAAAGGGTCAAGACAGGCAGCTTTTATGCTTTTTAGACAAAGAAACAATAAATCTGTGAGGAAATGACAGGACAAAGAAAACTTATGTTTGGGAGCTTTAATTAATAAGGAATTTAAATAGAATTTGGGCTGCAGTAGTAAATTAGTAAAAGTAACAGTGTCGATATAGTCTTTTCAGCTCTGAATTCCCTATCTCGGGTGATGAGAATGTCTCTTTAACTCCCGGTGTGAGGAGGGCAACTTTCACATGGGAGATTTATTTGCTGATTTCTGGAGACAAAGAAAAATCAGAGTGTTGTTCTTACATTGGCTATTTCTTAAGTAATGTTAATTCAAAATAATCAATGTGCCAAAGTGGCACATTTTGGGGTGGACTACCCTTGGCCCCCACATCTATCAAGGGCCTGGTGATGCCAAGACAAAGAGCCAGAGTCCTTGCCGAGTGCCTTCCTAAATCCAGATGTGTTTAGTTCTGATTTCTTACATTGGAAACATCATTTTGAAAAGACCCTCTTTGTCTAGAGAGACTTGAGTTTTATAAGGGGCTCCAAGATTCTGATAATATGCAATATTTGAAGATTTTAGGCAGATAAGAAGTTGAAATTGAAAACTAGGGATACCTTAAATTCTAGGAAAAAACTCAGGATGCAATTAGTATGTTTTCATACAGAAGGTGCTAAGATTGGACTTTTATTCAGTTAACAATAAATTTTCACCAAGTTATCTACTTTCTCCATAGCAACTGGAAATTTTTTCTTCCCAATTTTCCCTGAGGGTCATGGACTCAATATGTGAGAAGAGAGGAACTGACATTACTCTGGTAGCTGTGGAGTGATTTCAGTGAACAAATATGAAGGGAGATCAATTTTTTAAATCCTTCTCAGTTAATTTTCTGAATACAATATGTAAATATCCTTTTTATACTCAGATTTCATAGTAAGTACATCTGTGATAAAATCACAATCTTATTTCAAAATATTCATTTCTATTTCATAATATTTCATAATATTCATCTTCCCTCATAGATAAGCCTTGTAAATACATTTTTTAATTCTTTTCTGTTAAGAATTTCTATATTCTAAATCTATATAAATCTAAGAGATTATGTGAGGGTTGTTTGTGGTTTATTTACTTATATTACTTTCTCTAAGATAGAAACTATGGATGATTACTTTGATGGGGAAATGTAAGTAAAATAATGATAATCAGAGGCTCAAAGTACTTTACATATTTTTTTTTAAAGATTTTATTTATTTATTTGACAGACAGAGATTACAAGTAGGCAAGAGAGGCAGGCAGGGAGAGAGAGGAGGAAGCAGGCTCTCCGCGGAGCAGAGAGCCCGATGTGGGGCTTGATCCCAGGACCCTGGGATCATGACCTGAGCCGAAAGCAGAGACTTTAACCCACTGAGCCACCCAGGCGCCCTACTTTACATATTTAAACTTATTTAATTCTCACAGCTTTGTAAAATAGGTATTATTATTATTATCCCCAGTTTATAGAAAAGGAGATGGGAGCAGAATGGTTTTGAGAGCTGCCCAAGGTCACAGAGCTGATAAGTAGTAGAACCAGAGTTTAAAAGCAGGAAATCCTCCAGAGTCTTTGCTTAGACCACCAAGATACACATTCCTCCCTGCAAAAAAAAAGGGGGGGGCTGCCTGATCCTTCCCCTACGGCACACCCTTTTTAATGCATTCAGATTGACTCACTGACACTTACCCAAAAATTCGGGAAGGGACAGTGCCTTTTATGTGCCAAGCACTGGGTACTAGCACTGGAAATACTCCATAAACAAAACAGAGTATTTGCCTTCTTTGGGCTTGAATCCTGTGAAAAAAGTATTACACAAACAAGTAATTAAAATAAAATGTAAAGAATATCATCTAGTCAAGGGGTTAGAAAAGACCTCCTAGAGAAAGTAGCATTTAAATTAAGATCTAGGGGTGCCTGAGTGGCTCAGTCCTTAAGCGTCTGCCTTTGGCTCAGGTCAAGATTTCAGGGTCCTGGGATCGAGCCCCACATCAGGTTCTCTGCTCAGCAGGGAACTAACTAACTAAAAACTTTAAAACTAACTAACTAAATAAATAAAGATCTAAAAGATGAATAGGAGTTAGCCAAAGAGTAGAGGAAATGTCATTAGCAAAGGCCAACAACAAGAGAACACCCAAGAGCAGTGGAGTGTGCCTAAGGTTTATAGAGAAGGACAGGAGCAAATGACAAGAGATTTGCTCAAGGGCTTGGGATTTATGTCAAGGAAAACAGAAAATCATTAAAGAGTTTAAGGAAAGGAGTCACATGGTTAGACATAAATTTTGAAAGCACAATAATAAGAGCTGTATTTAGGGGCAGAGAAGCCTGTGCCCCTATAATTACCAGCTCGGAAGAGTCCCCATTGGATGGACCTAGAGGGTATTATGTGAAATAAATCAAACAGAGAAGGACAAATACCATATGATTTCACATCTATGTGGAATCTAAAAACCAAAATAGACTCATAGATATAGAGATAGAAAAATCTGGTGGTTGCCAGAGGGGAAATGGATAAGGGATGGACAAAATACAAGGAGATTAAAAGGGAAAAATTTCCAGTTATGAAAGAAAAGACCTGGGGATACTGTATGTATAGGATACAGAATATAGATAATAATAATACAACAATTTTGTATGGTGACTAATGGAAGCTAGATTTATCCAGGTGATCACCTCACTGGTATATCAATGTTGAACCACTATGTTATACAACTAAAACTAATATAGCACTGTATGTGAACTACACTTCAACTTTTTTAAATGAAAAAAAAAAAAAGAAAGAAAGAAAGAAAGAAAGAAAGAAAAAGTGAGAGGAATCCCCATCATCTCCATCCTTATACTGATGAAGGATGGTTGGAAGGCAAGAGGGCAGGAACAAGGTCCCCCACAACATCTCTCTTCCAGAAGAGGAAACCACCCTTAAAATGAGTTTATACCACCATGGATGAGCCTTCCACCCTTTCCCATTTGACGAAAACCTGTTTAGATGACAGGGTCAGGGAGGGTTAATCAGATTAAAACAGCCTTCCAACAAGCCCATAAAAACCCCTAAATGTAGAGACTCCGGTGACAACCCTCTCAGGTCCCCTCCCTCCTTGGGAGCTTTGTACTATCACTTTGTTATCAATAAACCTTGCTTTGCTGCCCATCACTCTGGTCTACTTCTTCATTCTAAGTAGTGTGACTTAAAAGGGGGCGGGCGGTACTGACAGAGAAAAAACTCCTGTAACAAAACCAACGTAAACTTGTAGAAAGTTTTCTAGCAAAAACCCTAACCTCCATACTCAATACCAGTTGTATCTATTCTGGTTCCTCCCATCTTAAAAAAACTCCATCCTTGAGGACCCTTCCAGTTTTCATCCCATTCCCCTGCTCTCTTTCACTCTTCATTCTACTCCAGTTGGGCTTCAGTCCCTTTCCTTCACTAAAACCACTCTTGCCAAGGTCACTGGTAGCAGCAACGCTGCCAAATCCAAGAGTTGCTTGTCTGTGGTCATTTGTCCAAGCTTCTCAGCAGGAGTCCATAACCTGGCACCACACCCTTCTCTAAGAGCACTTCATTATCTTGGCTTCTGTAACTGTTCAAGTTGCACATTTTACTCCCACCTCACTAACTTCTCCTCAGAGACTTCCTTTGCTAGCTCTTTTTGTTTTAGAGCCTCAAACTCCAACTGTTGGCAGGCCCTGGGACTTGAAGCTGGCTTCTCATCTCCGTCCATACCCACTTTCAGGTGGATCTCATTACAGACCCACAGTTTAAAATACCAGCTAAACGCAGGTGACTCTCAGCTGGATATCTCCAACCCTGACATCTCCCGAATTTTCATTTTTCACTAGACCCCACAGATGACATAGTCAATCCCACACTCAGTACAGGATAGCTGAATTCATCAACGAGGAAAGGAATAAAAGATTTGTGGTGTTTCATTTTCTGTCTGTAACTTTCACAGAGAGCACTTGCTAATTTTATACATCCTCTAGCATGCAGATGCAGAGGAAGATAAAGACAATTGTTTTCCGGGGAAAAGTCCACTGTATTAAAACAGTAATTCAGAAAGCAGTTGCATAATTTTGTTGCTCTTTAAACCTTTAGAATTTTATCACAACTAAGGGATATAGGGGATATATCTTCTTATCAGAAGATAGGCAGATACACTGACTAGTGATAACTGGGTTAACCTTTCTTTATCCCTTGCTTTTTGATCCTAACAAAGCTTTTAGCTTTTATTCCATAATTTACCCTTCCTTAATATGAAAACAAGGAACTCCTTCTATTTTAAGATGTAATAAAAATTTTAGGTTTCACAGAGGTCTTGTGAAGCTTTAGGTTTAACTATGGATCATGGCATTCCATTAAAACCACTGGTTCCACTAAAATTCCTTACTAATTTCACATTCTTTACCTTGTAAAATGTTGAATATTGAAAATTCCAATTTTTAACGGACTTAGCTTTGGGACTGATTTTTTTCCAACCTTACGCTTACTGTGATGGTTCAATAATATTTCTTTCTCAATTGCCTTTTTTAACAGCTATGTTATTATTGTCTCCCTCTTTCCTGTGGCCTTGAACTATAGGCCAAGGAAAGACTGCGTTAGAGACCTAGTTTCTAATCTTGGCTGTGCTACCAATCAGCCATGTAAGATTAATATATAGAATTCTGAATATTTTCTTCTAATGAAGAAGTTGAGATCCATGGGGTTAAATGATTTGCCCAATTAGAAAATGCTAAAAGAACAAAATAAATTAAAGATATTATTATTTTCATCCTCATTCTGTAAATAAATTCATTACAGCTTTTATTTCCATATTTTTTAAGTAACAAAATTGCTTGGATTCCTAACTGTGGGCAAGACCTAATTCTCCAGGTTTAACAAATGAGGGAGTTCTAAACTTCTCTTGTACCAGACTGAGACAGAAATTAAAGGGACTCCATGAAAACCTGCTCTTTTGCTTTTCCTGCTTCTGTTGCTGGGACATACAGCCCTGCCTTAACACATGCCTTATAGAACTGACAATGTATGTCCTCTTTGTAAAGGCCAAGAGTTTACTGACTTCTTTGGAAGTCAGTAGATATTGCAGAGACTTGCAGCACAATAGATATAGTTAACACATGGGGAGAGACTGGGAAGGATCATCATGAACGTTTTCCAAGGTCATCGACTCATCAAGACCCCTGGCTCAGGGCAGAAGTGACTCATGGAGAACATCTAAAGGCTTGTATTTGTTCCTGGATCACTGAGAAGATGCCTACATAGGACCATTGTCCTCAGTAAAAATGGTAGGCCCCAAGCAAAGAATGAGACTCAGTCTTCTCTCCTTTCTGAGTTTCCTGGATGCTGTCTGTATCTACACTCTATTCGTTAATAAACTCTGCTCTCACTTCCTCCCAGCTCACATTTGATTTCTAGCCTGCACGGAGTCAACGACCCTCTTGGCTGGGCCTGTGGGACCTCCCCTCTGGGTCCTGGTGCCCAGCCAGCCTGCACCAAGACCTAGCAACAAAAATCTCCTCCCCTGAGATATCCTCCATTGCCAGCTATGGTGACTAGCCCTTGAATTCAAGAGTGCATGAATGCTTGCTAATAAAGAACCTCGTTTTTTCTCTAAGTCATCCAAGCTAATAAGCATCCCCAGTGTATTTTGTTTCAACACACTACTTAAGACTAAAATTGCAGATGTAAGTTGGGTACATGATAAAGTAGGTATAGAGAGTTCCCATGAGTCTGATCTCAGAAGCTAAGCAGGGTCGGGCCTGGTTAGTACTTGGATGGGAGAGTTCCCATGAACACATTGTCCACCTCCAGACAGGCTGCCTCCATCTGAAGCGTGTACAATGTTTCTTCAATAAAGCAGCCTCTATTCTCCACTCTTCTGATCCCACATCCTCAGTACTCTGAAGGAAAACTGGACTATGGTTTTGAGGGGTTGGGCAGAAACAACTGGTAAAATAAAGCAAGGCTGAATAAGGCAAGACTGCCTCTGGGCAAAGTCTTTCCAGACCCCTTTCTTCCCTGGTCCCCATGCCTTTTTCCCTTCCAGGACAAAGCATTCTATTTCTTTTTTTTTTTTTTTTTTTTTTTTTTTTTTTTTTTTTTTTTTTTTTTTTTTTTTTTTTTTTTTTTTTTTTTTTTTTTAAGATTATTTATTTATTTATTTGACAGACAGAGATCACAAGTAGGCAGAGACAGGCAGAGAGAGAGAGGGAAGCAGGCTCCCTGCTGCGCAGAGAGTCCATGCAGGGCTCGATCCCAGGACCCTGAGATCATGACCTGAGCCGAAAGCAGAGGCTTTAACCCGCTGAGCCACCCAGGCGCCCCACAAAGCATTCTATTTCTTGGAGCCACTGAGGGTTATGTGGCCGCCGGCTGCCCTCTGACCCTCCTGCTCATTACAACAAGTTGCCATGCTTTCTACACTTCTCACCACTGAAAACTCCAAATTACATCCCTGAATCTCAGCTAGATGGTAGAAGAAAAAAGAATTTAATCATATTGACCCATACCATTGATTCATTCATTCATTCAACTTGCATTTCTTGAGATAGATATCTCATGACAGGTGTCATTCAACTCCCATTTCTTCCCTTTATGTCAGATGTTGAATGGCACAATGACATAGAAAGATGTGTGTAAATATTTACAGGTTAAAGAGATCTATAAATAATTACCCAACTCCCCAAAGTGTTGTCAACTGAAATGATTTTCAGTTGGTAAAATTTTAAACTGTGGTGTGTGGAGGCAATGTGAAGAGGGAGCAGGGAGCTGATGGTGGAGAGGAGAAATTTGCCTAAATCCTATCCTTCAGGCTGCTCTCCTTATAATCAGAAAAATCCAGGGAGAATGGAGGGACAAGTGTTCATAAATCAATTTCCTTCCCCTACAGAGAGTTGAGTTTTCCCCAAATACCTTTAAACCACTACATACTTTGTTATTGTAACTGAGGGGACAGTCCTAGAATCAATGATATGGAATAACTTGACCTCAACAGGTCGTTTAGAGGAAATTGATTATTTGTATGGTAGGAACAGGATCATGCTCATCTTTGTGTCTCCAGCACTGTGTAAAATCAATAACTGAAGAACTGATTCTCTACTGGGGGAACTAGGTAGACATAATCAGCTATAGAATAGTCCTTTCTGACCCCTTAGCCTACAATGGCCCCCGTGCAGTGTTTTTGCCCCTCATTGAAAGGGGACAACTTTCGTTTCAGTATAACAGGCACAACTCTGCCTTACAACCTGTTAGTTTCTGCCTTGTGCCAGCTACCAACCTTCTGGACCAGAAGCATCACCACTAACCAAAAAGCATAGAAACCATTGCACCTGGGACTCTTGATTCTGGCCCCAGAGTAACGTAGCATCTTCTCTGTTTCTGTTTATTCAGCAGCCCCCAGATATAACCAGGGTGGGTCCTGCAAAAGAAGGGGAGTTATAGTCATTCCCACAAGCAGATTTCCACTGATGTGGAAGTTACTTGCAGCTCTATCATGACCACTAACGTAACACATTTTATTTTCAATCGGTAAGGGATTATGATGCTAAACCCTTTCACATTTTCTCAGTTTCATTATGTGTTGGTTATCCATCACTAGTTTTTTTATTTCAAGGAAATATTGGTTTTAGAGCAGTTAAGAATGTTATGTTGGTAATAACCCCTTTTTTAAAAAAATATTTTATTTATTTGAGAGGAGAGAGAGCACAAGTTGGGGGGGGGGGTGGCAAAGGGAGAGGGAGAAGCAGACTCCCTAACTGAGCAGCTGATCTCAGGACCCTGAGATCATGACCTGAACCAAAGGCAGATGCTCAACAACTGAGCCACCCAGGAGCCCCAGTAATATTTCATTTTTTTAAGAGGAAAATCTATGGAAAAGCAGGAAGGTAGAAACTGACATTAAAGAAGTGCATTGTTGGGGGCACTTGGGTGGCTCAGTTGGTTAAGCAGCTGCCTTCAGCTCGGGTGGTGATCCCAGGGTCCTGAGATTGAGCCCCACATAGGGCTCCCTGCTCAGTGGAGAGTCTGCTTCTCCCTCTCCCTCTGCCAATCCCCATGCTTATGCTCTCTCTCTCAAATAAATAATTTTTTAAAAAAGAAAGAAAATCTCTCCTTCTTTAAAAAAAAAGTTCATTGTTGAGGACAAAAAAAAAAAGTGTGCTGTTTCAGAACAAGTGTTATGTTTGTTTAAAAGTTTGCATTAGCACTTAACACCATCTATCAGCTAAGGCATCTAAACAATTTGGACAAAGAGTCTAAGAAATTGCAATTACAATGATGCCAAAAATAGCTACTTCTGTATTTTTGGACAATGCATTTTAGATCACATTCCTGTGTATTTTCATTTACTCATGAGCTGCCAGATTTTATTAAAGTAGCAATTAGCTATTCAATCAGCCAAAAAAACCCAGAATTTCTATATCATATTAAGCAAAATGAAATACTAACCTTTTTGTTAGGTTTGATCGCAGACCGATTGAATGGAATAAAGGCACCAAGGCAAGCGAGCATTCGAGGACCGGCTTGATTGCAAGCACCCTCGGGCGAGGTTCCGCGACTCTGGGGGAAAGAGAGTGGGGAAGTCGCACGTGGGGCAAAGAGGTAGGGGCTTATATGGGGTTCCGCTGGTGAAGTCCGAAGAGGAGGTACTGAGACCTTGTCGAGTTTTCCTAATAAGGGCCGAATTCAGCTGCGGGGTTCCTCATTGGTTCGTCGGTGGGAGGAGAGAGGTTTTGGTCTCCCCTTTGAGTTTGTTTCCCAGGTCTGATGCGGCTGTTGTCGCAGGAGGGTGATGGCGGGAACCACGGCCATCTTAGGTGTCCGTCATTTTGAATGGTTCTCCCCTCTCTCGCCTGACCCCAACACTTTTTACACCTTTTTATTACAACCTTCTTGTCTTCTTGTACCTTTAAACAAAATACAAAATACAAAAAAACAAAAAAGACTTTAAAAAATCTCTTTAGTTAAGGTAAAAAGTTCACATAAGTCATTTTGTGACACTGGAGAGGAAATAGTTCCTAATATACAATAAATATTCTGATTGCATGTTTGAGTGAACTTTTTGATCAGGTGGTGTTGCCTGAGTGGCAGACTGTCAATGGAAGGAGTACAGCCATGGGTGGCTGGAGCAATTTCTGATACTTCAGAAGCCTTACAAGTGACAGAGATAACGAAATGATTGCAAGAGAGCTCCCAAATCCTGGGTTGCTCAGTGGGTTAAGCCTCTGCCTTCGGCTCAGGTCATGATCTCAGGGTCCTGGGATCAAGCCCCACATCGGGCTCTCTGCTCAGCAGGGAGCCTGCTTCCCCCTCTCTCTGCCTGTTTCTAAGCCGACTTGCAATCTCTCTTTGTCAAATAAATAAATAAAATTAAAAAAAAAAAAAAAAAGGAAAAAAGAGAACCCCCAAATCATCAGGGCCTGGTTATGAGTTTTCTTGCTCCTTTTCTTCCTAGCATCTGGATAAATGCAAACATTCTGAACTTCAGGACTGGAACTCTGAACTCACTGTCTAGTATAACTGAAATGGGAAAATCATTTTTCAAAATACTTGCTGTGAAATTTAGGAAAGTCCAAGCATCTATGTTATACTAGTGTTCCCTCTAAGGTGTCCTACCTCTCATCATAGTGTGTCTTCATAAAGGTGGATTAGAAATCTACAAATTACAATATTGAGATTTCAAGATCAAAGGAGAGAATAGACTACATTTTAAGATCTACAATTGCTAGGAATAAATGAAATCTTACACTTTTAACGACACACTCACCCCTACTTCCAAACTCTGTAGCAAGCATTAACTAGTACAACTCAATGTAGCCCAAGAGGAAATTTTCCTTGAAATAGATGGCACATCAACTCCAGATATAATTAGGCTCTGGGAACCAAGTCCATGTGCAAACAATAAAAATCAATCAGCAAACAGCTATTGAGTATGAGCAAAACTACTGTCTTCAGTGCTATGAAGCAGTTCAATACTAAGTACGGTTCAAAACTGAATAAGCTCTCCAGGGCCTTTGAATCCCATGTGAATGACAAAAGGACACATTTGTAAGATAAATTTAGAAAACAGAGAAGCTGTGTCGATGCTTGTTTAGTTGCATTAGGCCCAGTTAGCTTATCTGACAAATAAGGGCAATAATGCCTATTCGACGGGATCATTGAGAGAATTGTGTCTGATGAGTGTCTGTAACATGTCTAGGGCAGTATTTGGCACTTAACTGACATTCCTTTAAATGACAGCTGGGCTGATGGCTGGTGGTGTTGCTGTCTTTGCTGATGCTCTTCTTGCTGCTGATGTTGTTAATGAAGACAGCAATCAGGAAACTCCTGTTCTACACATGATTGGATTTAGGGGACAGATTATATCTGAATTCTAAATAAATGGGAATAAACAAGATGTGTTCTAAAGTCCTTCTTGAAAAGAGAGTAGAGAGAACCTAGGAGAGCCTGCCTGGGACTTCCTTCTAGGTCTGCCCTAGGACAGACCACACAGTCAGGGCTCAGGGAGAGTCATTAGGACTTCAGGCACATGAGGGATCTCTCTTCACAATGACATGTTTCCTCTTGTTATCTCAGGAATTGAAAGGACTAAAAGAAGAGCAACAAGGGCACCTGGGTGGCTCAGTGGGTTAAAGCCTCTGCCTTCAGCTCAGGTCATGATCTCAGGGTCCTGGGATCGAGCCCCACATTGGGCTCTCTGCTTGGCGGGGAGCCTGCTTCCCCCTCTCTCTCCCTATTTGTGATCTCTCTCTCTCTCTCTGTGAAATAAATAAATAAAGTCTTAAAAGAAAAAAAAAAAAAAAGAAGAGCAACAACACAGCTCATTTTCTAACTGACACATCTCAGAAACTAACTCCTCCACATTCGCGTGGAGTGAAGCCCAAAACACTACAGTCTACAGTGGGAAGTGGGTGGGGAAACAAACTGGGCCTCTGTTTTTCCCAATCTCTTTCCCTTTATTTCTGGTTTTCCCTTTCTTTCTTTTACCCAGGAAATCTCTCCTCTCTGTACTGCAATCCCTAGGCTTTTGAACTCAAAACTGACGTATCTTTATCCCAGTCCCCGCTGTTTAATGCCCAGAAAAGGAAAAATCTGGGGATATGTCTTACAGTTATGGAGGGGAAGAATAAAACTTTTCCTTCTACCCTCGTAGGTTTTTTCCCTGGGGTCCTGCAAATTAAAGTGACAAAAAGTACATTAACAGATGAAAGGGCATACAGATTTTATTTGATGTTAATTTTTACAGGACATAGAGGCCTTCCTAGAAAAGAAGTGAAGACCCAAAGAAGCAGGTAGGTGTGAGAGATAACATACAATTTTTAACAAAAAGAAATAAACTGTGGAAATGTGAAAAGACAAAGGAAAAGGGATTTTAGGCTTCTAGTGGCTACAAACTGTGAAAGATAAATATATGGGGAAAACTAATGGAAAACAAGGACCATTTTAGCAAAGTTTGTTTATGTGGGTCCATCTTGGTGCCAACTTTTCCTCTTTTTCATGGCCATAAAACATTCCTTGGAGGAGAGATTTATGGCAATCTTTATTTCTCAGCAATGCCTACTTTCAGCCAGATGAGGAAAGTTCTGGGAGTGCTTCTTTCTGCATGTGTTGAATTTCAAGTGACTTCATCTCAAAATAACTCTTATGCTAAAGTGACATCTTTTGGGGTGGCATATTATAATTCCCTTCAATGACAGGCACAATTGTTAAAAAGAAGCAGGCTCAAAATGGAGTCACTCATGTTAAGCCCCACCAAGATTTAATACCTAACTTCAGGCAGTTTTGGCCTCTCCTGGAAGTGGAATTTTAAACCAGTTTTAAACCTGGAATTTCCTGAGGAGCACTTGTGAGTTCATCTGCATGATAAGGCCACCTGCCTTTCTCCCTGTGGGAAGGTGACCTTGCCTGAAACAATCCTTTCTTTTCTTTTGCTAATAACTTCCTGGTCTTGCCTGGTTCTGCCTATTAAAGCCTTCTGTTTTGAATAGTTCCTCAGAGCTCCTTTTGATCTGCTAGGTAAGGGGCTGGCTAATTCATTAGTCATTGAATAAAGCTGAATAAAGCTGATGAGATGAGATCTTTAGTTGTACTCAGTTGATTTTTTTTTTTTTTAACACTTGTAAACAAGAGAACAGTACAAGTTTCAAACTAACTGCTTGGTCCAGGCTCACCCTGTCCATACTCCGTACGAAAAGGATAGTAGGATGGGCACAGAGGTTATATTTTAACTGTTAAATGGTTATTTTAAGGTCTCTGAGAGTACAACTTTAGAAGGAGCTTCTACATGGCACCTTTACTAATAAAACCTGAACTAGAGAATATGCATAAAATCATCAGGACTGTCACTGCTAAGGTTCCAGGTATTTGGACACATGGCATAAATTGAGCCAAAATTTTAGAGAACAGAAGTGAAAAATAGCTTTATTTATTTGTCAAAATAAGAATCTCAACTCTATTTTTTTCATGATTTTTAATAGAACCATAGTTTTAAATTTATTTCTTTAAGGATATTCCTGATGCAGAAAGAGAAATCAGTGTAGGCATCAAACAGAACCTTTGGGAGTTATTGCCCATGCCTAGCTTCTAGAAAAGGCAGACACCAAGTTTTTCTTATGACACAAAACACCACCTATAAATTCTCAGTAATTTTTGGTTCAAGCAAGAGTGCTGCATTTTCAAAACAAAATGCCTTTTGCCATTTAAAATGCTTATTACAAGTTTCATGTCAGGGTTACTGCATGTCAATGGTAGAATATGTGTCTTTATGCATTCAATATTCAAATATTGCCAACATTTCTTTAGCATTCCATTACTTCAGCACACTGAGTTAAGCTCGAACTCTGTTACTATGACAACAGAGATCATCCTGGCTGCTTACACCAGTATGCTCCTCTGTCAATCATACTTCTCCAGGTAATTTTGCTAACAAAGCATTGTTTAATTGCTTCAGAGTTATAGCAATTATGTGTTAAATTATAAACATCAGAGTAGAGAGAAAAGCAAATTGAGTAACTCTAGACCAGGATTATAATGGTGCGATTGCAGACAGATGCATTTTTACTGGTTAGGGCTCCCCACACTCCAAGCACACTGTTGTTTGTTCTGGGCAGAGCAATGCAGGCAGCTCATTTCAATCCACTTTGTAGAACAGCAGACTGTCTATCCTCCTCTTTCCTTCCATTTAAATTTCTCTTCATGCTGTGGTTTTTCAACATGTTGCCAGGAACATGGCCCTTGCATACATCTGAGATGGAAATAACTTATTTTCTACTACTAATTTAATTTCAGCCTTTAAAACTGAATAATACTTAAATTGTCACATGTGTTCCAGCTTGTTTTACATATGTATGTGACTGGGTGGTCTCTCATGAGATTACAGTTAGAAAGGGCTGCAGTCACCTCCCAGCTCAAATGGGGTGGAAGGGTCCACTTCTAATCACTACTGAGAGACCTCAGTTCCTCATGGGCTATTGGCCAGAAGCCTCCCTCCATGCTTCTCCAGTGGACTGGACTGGACTCCAGGACAGCTCACAAGATGGAAGCTGGCTTTCTCCACAGCAAGTGATCCAGAGAAGAGAGAAAGGGCATTCAAGGGCAAGGAAATTAAGTTCTACCTCTCAAAAGTACAGCTGTCAAAGTATTTGTGGACATATTTTGTACATCATCACATCAAAACTATGTAAAGTGTTAACTAGGATTACTCTTCTGATGCTTTTTCCAAATCTACTATGGCTAGACAATACTTTAAGACATTCATTTGTTTTTGTTCTATTATACCTTCTCTCTCTTTTTCCACTCTTCAGGGGGTAACTGATCAACCTCTCATGCCCCTAGGGACTTATGTGGCTTGGGGGAAAGCAGAACTGACTTACATGTCTAATCCCTTAGAATAACAAAGTACTGGGATGCCTGGGTGGCTTAGTCAGTTAAGCATCTCTCTTGGGCTCAGGTGGAGATCCCACAGTCCACCATCCTGTGATGGAGTCACACAATGGGTTCCTTTCTCAATGAGGAGCCTGCTTCTCCCTCTGCCTACCACTCCCCCTGCTTGTGCTCTCTCTCTCTGACAAATAAATAAATAAAATCTGTTTAAAAAAAATAATAATACTAAAAAGAAGGATCATTATCTGTGGGTACAAAACAAATATTACAGCATGAGTACAGGAGGGGGAAAAAAGCTGGGGGAAGGTTTTGGGGAGGTTACTAAGTTGCACCAAGCTTTCTGACTCACTTCACAAGCAATGAGATGTTAGGGAGAGTTCTGGCTGTGGTTTACCTGGAAGAGGGGGCATAAGTTCTCTCACAAAAGAACCACAGCTCTGGTGTGGCAGAGGAAGCTGAGAGAGCCTCCAGACCTGGAAGGGCCATGCAGATAAGAGCAGTGACATGTGTTTTTTTAATGACCAAGAATACTCTTTCTCCAATGTCTGCCACTTCTTTTTTCCTATACAAAAATATACAACTTGAGGTGGGGATGGGGGTTCACCCAGGGAAATGGAGGCACAGAGTCAGAAACTGAGTGATAGAAAATTTAAAAATGCCATCTCCTTCATACTTGAGTTGTGACTGAGACCCAAAGCTGCATTCCTTTAGTAAAGCCCTGACCAAGCCTGGTGCCAGGACCTTTATGTGAATTATCTCAGCTGATCCTCACACCAGCCCTCACAGATGAAGGAACAGGCTTAACCAGCTTCCAGGACTTACCTAAGCTCATACAACTGGTAAAAGGTAGGACCAGAATTTAAACCTGACTACAACTCCAGGGCCTGGGCCTTAACATAAAAACAGACAAAGAACATTAAAGATCAAATGCAAGACCTGAATCCATAAAACTCCTAAAAGAATATACAGGTAGTAATCTCTTGGATATCTACTTTAGTAATATATTTATGGATATGTCTTCTCAGGTAAGAGAAACAAAAGCAAAATTAAACTATTGGGACCACAATAAAATAAAAAGTTCTGCGCAATGAAGGAATCCATCAACAAAATGAAAAGACAACCTACTGAATGGAAGAAGATATTTGCAAATGACATATCCAATAAGAGGTTAATATCCAAAATATAAAAAGAACTTATGCAACTCAACACCAAAAAACCCAAATAATCCAATTAAAAATTGGGCAAAGGACCTGAATTGGCATTTTTCTAAAGTAGATATATAGATTGCCAACAGATTCTTGAAAAGATGTTCACCATCAATAATCATCAGGGAAAAGCTAATCTAAACTACGATGAGATATCAGCTTACACCTGTCAGAATGGCTAGAATCAAAAAGATAAGAAATAACAAGGGATGGCAAAGATGTGGAGAAAAGGGAACCTTCATGCATTGTTGGTGGGAATGCAAATTAGTGTAACCACTGTGGAAAAGAGTATGGAGATTCATCAAAAAATTCAAAATAGAAATACCATACAACCTAGTAATTCCACTA
>PISX010019174.1:0-34180 GCA_004024625.1 Mellivora capensis
GGAAGCCAGATGTCTGATGTCAAGGCGCTGGCAGGACAGCGCTCCCTCTGAAACTTGTGGGGACATCCTTCCTTGCTTCTTTATGGCTTCTGGTGGCTGGCCCGCAATCCGTGGTGCTCTTTGGCTTGCCACAACATCATTTCAGTCTCTGCCTCCATCACCAAAGGGCATTCTCTCAACATGGCCATCTTCTTATAAGAGCATTGGCCCTGTTGGGTTAGGGCCCACCGTACTCTGGTAGGACTTCATCTCAAACAAATCCACCTGCAAATACCCTATTCCGAGTAAGGCCACACAGTGAAGTAGGGGGTTAGGACTTCACCATGTCTTCTTTTGGGAGAAACAATTCAATCTATAATAATCCTGTTGGTCATTCATATAAAAATGGCGGCTAGTTGGTTGTGAGGCCTCCTTTTCTCTCTTAAGTTTTAGGTTGACATCCATCCTGGACTTTTTGCTTGTCTGGTCGTGCCATCCCTAAGTGATGAAGTAGGGGACACAGCACTAACATAACTGGGAAAGTTTCTAACTCAGTGATAGTTCTAGTCAAAATGTGACCAAATATGCTTTCTTTCATACCTAAAAATTGGGCTCTGGAGACTCAGATGCCCAAACGAGCCTGTGGCCACACACAAATTTACAGTGGGCCCTTATCCTGAGGCTGTTAATGGAGCAATCATTCTGGCCCTCAAGTTTTGAGAGTATAAAAGATCAAAGAAACCTAAAAAATTAGATGAGTAATATGGAGGAATTGCCCGGTGGACCAGTCTCTAACCTAAAGGCAAATGATTCAGTCATGGTAACAAATGACATTTTTAATTCTCAGGAGAGAAAGCAGTCCAGGCATGGAGACACAAACATGATCTTACATTTAAAATCTATGTTTTCCTAGATGAAATAGGTCTCTCTTATTTTTAAGAAGTTCCTAAAGAAACTCAATATTATATGGTAACTCTTTTTTTTTGTTTCAAGTTTTTATTTAAATTCCAGTTAGTTAACATACAGTGTAATACTGGTTTCAGGAGTAGAATTCAGTGATTCCTCACTTCCGTACTACACCCAGTGCTCATCACAACAAGTGCCCTGAATCCCCATTACCCATTAAACCCACTCCCGCCCACCTGCCTCCAGAAACCCTCAGTTAAGAGTCTCCCATGGTTTGCCTACCGCTCTGATTTTATCTTATTTTATTTTTCCTTCCCTTTCTCTATATTCACCTGTTTTGTTTCTTAAGTGCCACATAGGAGTGAAATCATATGGTATTTGTCTTTCTCTGACTGACTTATTTCACTTAGCATAATATGCTCTAGCTCCATTAATGTCATTGTAAAACACACATATAGCTTCTTTATCCATTCAATAGTGGATAAGCCTTTGGGATCTTTCCATAATTTGGCTATTGTTGATAGTGCTGCCATAAATATCAGGGGGCATGTGCCCCTCTGAATCTCTATTTTTGTAGTACAGTTGCTGGGTTGTAGGGTAGCTCTATTTTTACCTTTTTGAGGAACCTTCATACTGTTCTCCAGAGTGGCTGCACTGGCTTGTGTTCCCACCAACAGGGCAAGAGGTTTCCCCTTACTCCGCATCCTCGTCAACACCTGTTGTTTCCTGAATTGTTAATTTTACCCATTCTGATGGGTATTTCATCACAGTTTTTAATTTCTATTTCCCTGATGATGAGTGATGTTGAGCGTCTTTTCATGGGTCTGTTGGCCATCTGCATGCTTCTTTGGAGATATGTCTACTCATGTCTTCTGCCCATTTCTTAATGGGATTATTTGTTTTTTTGGGTGTTGAGCTTGATAAGTTCTTTATAGATTTCGGATACTAACCTTTATCAGATACGTCATTTGCAAATATCTTCTCCCAATCTGTAGGCGGCCCATTAGTTTTGTTGATTGTTTTGTTTTGCTGTGCAGAAGCTTTTCATCTTGAGGTCCCGGTGGTTCACTTTTGCTTTTGTTTCCCTCGCCTCTGGAGATGTGTCCGGTAAGAAGTTGCTGCAGCCGAGGTCACAGAGTCGCTGCCTGTGTTCTCCTCTAGGATATTGATGGCTTCCTGTCTCACATTTAGGTCTTTCATCCATTGGGAATTCTATTTGAGACACCTTCCATACATGTTCCAGAGTGGCTGCACCAGCTTGCATTCCCACCAACAGTGTAAGAGGGCTCCCCTTTCTCCACATCCTCACCAACACCTGCTGTTTCTTGTTTGTTTTTATCCATCCAGCCCATCTTGCCTTTTGGGTAGAGAATTCTACTTCCATTGAGAGTAACACTGATTGGCGAGGACTTACGAATGACCTGTTATTAATGGTTCCCTGGCTGTTCTTCAGCTCCTCTATTCCTTTCTTCCTTGAGGTTTTGTGTTCCTTGAAGTTTTTCATTGCTTTCTTCAACTTGACAGAGCAGTTATACCTTTGAGTCTTTGTTAACTGAGTCTGGGATGGAAATACCTGCAGGTTTCCTGGGTCTGTGGTCCCACTTGCTCTATGCCTCTTGCTCCCTCTTGCGGCAGACTTCTTTTATTTTCTTTCTTTTTAATTATGTTCCATTATGCACTGTACAGTACATCGGTAGTTTTTGATGTTGTATGTTTCATGTAGTGTTCAATGACTCATTAGTTACGTATAACACCCCACGCTCATCACAACACGTGCCCTCCTTAACACCCGTCACCCTGTTTGAAACCCTTAATTTGTTTCCCAGGGTCCATAGTCTCTCATGGTTCATCTCCCTCTCTGATTTCTCCCCTTCAGATTTCCCTCCCTTCCCCTGTGGTCCTCCGTGCTATTGCTTATGTTCCACATATGAGTGGAACCATATGATAATTGTCTTTCTCTGCTTGACCTACTTCACCTAGCATAATCCCTCCAGTCCCATCCATGTCAATGCAAATGGCCTTTCTGATGGCTGAGTAATATTCCATGCATCTGTACCTTTGGGGTAAATACCTAGTAGTGCAATTGCAGGGTCATAGGGTAGCTCTATTTTTAAGTTCTTGAGGAACCTCCATACTGTTTTCCAGAGTGGTTGTACCAGCTTGCATTCCCACCAACAGTGTAGGAAGGTTCCCCTTTCTCCGCATCCTCTCCAACATCTGTCCTTTCATGACTTGTTAATTTTACCCATTCTGACTGGTGTGAGGTGGTTTCTCATTGGGGTTTTGATTTGTATTTCCCTGATGCCGAGAGATGTTGAACAATTTTTCATGTGTCTGTTAGCCATTTTATGTCTTCTTTGGAGAAGTGTCTGTTCATGTCTTCTGCCCATTTTTTGACATGATTATCTGTTTTGTGTGTGTTGAGTTTGAGGAGTTCTTTATAGATCCTGGATATCAGCCCTTTGTCTGTACTGCCATTTGTGAATATCTTCTCCCATTCCATGGGTTGCTGCTTTGTTTTGTTGACTGTTTCCTTTGCTGTGCAGAAGCTTTTGATCTTGATGAAGTCCCAAAAGTTCATTTTCGCTTTTGTTTCCTTTGCCTTTAGAGACATATCTTGAAAGAAGTTGCTGTGGCTGATGTCGAAGAGGTTACTGCCTATGTTCTCCTCTAGGATTCTGATGGATTCCTGCCTCACATGGACGTCTTTCATCCATTTGGAGTTTACCTTTGTGTATGGTGTAAGGGAACGGTCAAGTTTCATTTTTTTGTAGGTAGCTGTCCAATTTTCCCAGCACCACTTATTGAAGAGACTGTCTTTTTTTCATTGGGTATTTTTTCCTGATTTGTCAAAGATTAGTTGACCATAGAGTTGAGGATCCATATCTGGGCTCTCTGTTCCACTGGTCTATGTGTCTGTTTTTGTGCCAATACCGTGCTGTCTTGGTGATCACAGCTTTGTAATATAGCTTGAGGTCAGGCAATGTGATGCCCCCTGCTCTGTTTTTCTTTTTCATCATTCCCTTGGCGATTCAGGGTCTTTCTGGCTCTAACTCTTGTTCTAGCTCTTTGAAAAATGCCAGTGGTATTTTAACAGGAATGGCACTGAAAGTATAAATTGCTCTGGGAAGGACAGACATTTTAACAATGTTTATTCTTCCAATCCATGAGCATGGAATGGTCTTCCATTTTTTGGTGTCTCCTTCAATTTCTTTCATGAGTGTTCTGTAGTTTCTAGAGTATAGATCCTTTACCTCTTCAGTTAGGTTTATTCTTAGGTATCATATGGTTTTTGTTGCTACTGTAAATGAAATCTTGTGGCAGAGTTCTTAAATTTTCACACCTCCTCTCCATCGGGCAGGGCACCAGGCAGAGTACTGACAGCCTCCTTTTGTTTTCCCAAACAAAACTTGCTAAAGTCTGTGGTCTGTCTCTCTCTGGCCTGAGATTTGAGCCGGCTTTCTGTGTGTGCTCACCAGCCATCTGCCAAAGCGTGGGAGCGTGGGCAGGGAGCCGGCCACAGGGTCGGGGTGCGGGAGGTGCGGGGATCCGTGGGCGAGGTGTTCCTAGTGTCTCCTGGGCAGACTTCTCAAAGGAGGCCATGATGCAGTTAGGATCTGGGGCCCTGAGTCCCCACCTGCCCCTGGCTAGCCACTCCTTGCCCCCGTCACGCAACTCAGGACTCAGCACTGTGGATGAGGCCAAAGGGGAGTCCCTCTGGCAGCGTCCTTCATGGCTGCTTGCTTGCATGGGATATCTCTCTTGGGCCTCAGCTGTGCCCTCCTGGGGAAGAGGGGGTGTGGGAGAGTCAAGTCATTCCTCTTCCCCACTTTAGTGCGATCAAACAATGTGCTGGAACCCCTACTCTGGAAACCTGGACTTGCACTATGGCTCTCCAAGGCTCTGTCTGTGGGTCATGGGCCAAGTGTTTTCTAGGGGCTCCTGGACCACAGGCGAGAGGGGATAGCGCTGGTTCACAGCTGTTGCAGGGCCCACAGCCTGGGGCCCATGGGCCCATGGGCCCATTACCTGACCCTTGAGTGCAGGAGATGCCTCTCGGGCCCTGTGACATAGCTGCTGGATCCTCCAGCTCCTGCAGCAGCACTTTTGTCTCCGGACAGATGCCAAATCACTGTGACTGAGGTTGGCGCTGGCGGTGAGGGGAGGGGTTGCAGCGAAGACAAGAGAAACATATTCTCTCACGCTGGTGAAGTCACTTCCTTCCTGTGCTTCCAAATCCCCACAGATCTCCAAGCTCTTCCCAGCATCAGTCAGCTCTGGGCTCCCTAACACATGCCCAGCCCACAGGCTCGTCCTTTCCTAGGTGTGCAAGATGAGCGTAAGCAGGACATGCTGACACGTCTGCGGGCCGTCTGCTGAAACCCGATTTTCTTATGGAGACTTTCTGTGATCTTCCTCCTCTTTTTCTTCTTCTTTTTGTTTTTAAAGATTTATTTACTTGAGAGAGGGAGAGAGTGCATGAGTGGAAGAAGGGGCAGAGGGAGAGGAAGAGAGAGAATCAGCAGACTCCACACCCAGCATGGAGCCTGATGCAAGGGTTCCATCTCTCGACCCTGAGATTGCGACCTGAGCTGACATCAAGAGTCAGATGCTGAAATGATGGAGCCACCAAGCACCCCTGTGATCTTCTTGACAACAGAGACTACACTTTCTTCCTGCCTGTGCTCTGGCTCCAGCCCTCAGGCATGGCATACAAAGGGTGTTTAACAGAAGTGTGTCATAAAAGCAAAGGAACGAGTAGACAAAGAATCAGGTTGGTTTGAAACCTGAGGGGCTTCTTTCCTAGACACTCTTTCCTCTCCTGGCGGGACAGAGATCCACCAGAATCCTACGCAGTCTTCCAGAGAGGGTGGCCCGATGTCACCCAAGGACAGATGGCCCAGAGCCTCGTGCTTTCTCAGAGTATCCTTCATAACTGCAAGCAAGACATTCTGGGCTGGAACAGACGACCACACGGAGGGACAAGCTCACACTGAGCAATGAGCTCTGCAGGCAGCTGCGGGTCAGGAGAGAAAACAAGACTGGGGCTGGGAAGTAGTGCTGGCCTCTGCTAAGGCTGTAGTTACATACCCATGAACATGGTCGTGATTTTGTTCTGCAGAGGTGATTTCGAGTGGGAAACAACTGGTCTGGGGGTGCAGTAAGCAACAGGGCTGGGCATGGTTTTGGCCTTGGAGATTGAGGAGGTGAGGATATGACATATGTGTTCTGCACAGTCCACGGGCACAGGCACTGTGAAATCTCCTCTCTCCCCTCATCCTAAAACCAAACCAAATGACACAGCCTAAAACCCGAGTATCCTCCTGCAGGTGGGTCCACATCACAGCAGAATTCTGAGTTGAAATTACCAAGTAGCTCACTAATGGTTGCTTTTTTATAGGAAAAAAGAAAGCTTGGTGGAATCTGAGTAGCCCTGGGATGACTGGCTTTTTTGTTAAATTGGCAGCTTGGACGACCCTCCTCCTTCTCCGACCTCCCAGGCGGCTTCTGGAGGGGATCAGCCACATAGAAGCGTGTGTGCCTTACTTTCTGGAGCCAGCCCCGGGGAGCGGGAATCAGGAAGGGTAAGAGAAGCTGAGGTATTGAGCCTGAAAGTAATTTCAAAACTTCAAAACTTTGGATATGCGATAAGTTAGAATGTCAACTTGGAATACATTTTTAATTTAAAAAGAGGAGACTTTAGAGGAATTTTGGGTGCTTTGGGTTACCCCCAGACCCCCACCCCCCAGCAGCGGATGTGCAAGGCTCTCCTTTCTGCTCATCCCGATTAACTCTGCAGTTCTTCCTCCAGACTCTCAGGGACCACCTCACTGGTGGATCCCAAGCTGGGATGCTGTCAAAGTGTGTCACGAAATCTCAAATTTCATGTCTTGAATGAGATGCAGGAGAAACAGAGAGGAGAACAATGGAAGCTGCATCATTCATGGCTCTCAGTGACGCATGTTTGAGTGTCTCCATCACTGTTGCTGACATGGAACTTTAAGCAGTTGGAATTATGCAGACATTTCCACCAGCAACCATCCAGAGCTCCTGATGAGGATGGGCCCAAAGTGCTCAGACACAGCTGGTTAGCCCACGGGGCTCCTTGTTAGCCCCTGTGTTCGAGCCCTTCCACCCCCACACCTCTTCAGAATTAAAGGTACATTTCCCACATCCAGGTGAGTTAGCATCATTCTGGGTCCATGTGAAATGGTAACACTCATCCGTTGAGACTTTTTAGTTCTGTAAGGTAAAAACTCACAGGAAGGATCCGACAGCATCTTGCGGACTCTGTGGCAAGCCTTTGACATGGGAAGGGACAGTGTCTTTGAAACACAAACAGCTTCCAGCAATAGCAATGCTCACGACCATCACCATCACTGGGAAGAGCGCTGGGGCTCCCGGGCCGCATTGGCTGAGGGCTTTGGGAGACAGTGTCATAGGTAGGAACCAGAATGGCTATTAATTGGTTCAGTAAGGCATCCTGTACTCACAGAAAATGGAGGATGTTATAAATGCCAAAGAAGGAGGGGATAGCTTGCTCTGGACCTTCTAAACCCCAGAAACATCTGAGCATCCTTCACCATGAGGAGTTAACCAGAATCTCAAAAACACAGGTGGTGATAGGTATGGGGGCACCGCTGGCCTCCATTTAATGAATGCTTCGTGGCATACCTTCTCAAAGTAGTCTTTTTATCTCCCTTAGAGTAGGCTTTCCATATTCGTCAATCTGTTAGGTTATCCTTGATGCCTTTTTCTGAATTATTCATTGATCTGGAGTTTTTCCCATGCATACTTCTCCTGTTTTCTTTGCCCATCCCGTTGGCAAAAACCGCCCTGTTGTCTTGTTCTGTCCTGCTGGCCAGTCCATGATCAATGTCACGTGTGGTTGGTTCTGAGAGGTCCCTGAAACACGGGTCACAGTGAACTCACATACAGGACAACAGCACCGTCCAACTGTGTATTCAGAAGATGGCCTGGCACTGCCTCATGAGCAGAGATGCCCTCTCGGACCTTGCCCTTGAACTATAAGACTACAAACAAAGTGGATGCTTTCCAGCTGTCCCTGGAAAGACACGTCGTCAATGAGCCTCTGTCTTTAGGGAAGAAGATGATATGAGACTTCATTACAGCCAGTACTGGGGCCCCTCTGACTATTTGGGAGTGCACCTGCTCTCAGTCATATATCCAAGAGATGTTCATCGAGCACCTCCTTACTTCCTGGAAGGCAGGCACGGTTACAGACACCGTGGGTAGCAGAGTTGTACCTGGTTTAGACCTGCTCTGTCCGCGATCTGAGACTATCTAGTATCTGCATCGTAGAAAAGGCGATGGTAGACAATGGAGCCCAGCCGATCCGTCACGGGGAGATATTCTCCATCTCTGCAGGGCGAGAAGGCTGCTAGGTCTTATAGTAGAGACTTGGGGTAGGTCGGCTGGCGGTGCTTGGGGCCGACATGGGGGCCAGTCCAGAGGCCATGGTGGGCACCAAGGACACTCACTGCCATAGCCAAGTGCACACTCCAGAAAGAAGACCAGGATAAGAACCAGGAAGCCAGGAGTGGAAAGGGAGGGCAAGGATGCAAAGACCAGAAATAAGTCCGAAAAGAGGGCCAAGCTCGTCCTCAGCGACACAGATGAGCTCAGTCAGGAAGTGATATGCTGCTTGGCACTCCTGTGAGCCCCTCCCTGAAGGGAGCCTCTGGCTGTGGGATTTAGGGATGTCCCATCTCAAGGCACTGCCCTAGATCAGGGGGCTTTTGTTTTTCTAAGGATCCTAGCAGAAAGAGTTGTGTCAGCATCGACACAGGGAAAAGGATGGGGAAAGCCTTAGCAGGAGTTTGATGGGAAAAATCTCTTGACATTGACAACTGAGTTCCAGAGTTCCATCAGACACATACTGAGGCTGGAGAAATCAGGAGGGAGGTGCAAACTCCTGCTCTTAAGAGTCTCTCATTTGGGTATTCAATGGACATTGAGAAAAATTAATTTCAAGGTGTTCTGTTTTTCTGCCAGTAATCGTCATCATTTGGTGGAGGAATGGGTCTTCATTCTGGGGGTCCTGTGGCAGCTTACGTAGGAAGTGGGTGTGGAAATGCCAGGATCTTGCCGAGAGGAGGAGAAGGCTGGGGAGACAGGTGCACCCCTCCTCCTGGCAGGACACTGGCTTCTGTGGGAGTGAAGGCAGGTCCCCAAGGTGTCTCGGGTCAGCCCTCTCCAGCTGTAAGTTTCTTAGAAAGACAAAACTAGGAGAAGACCCACAAAAGATCTTGGAGGAGATGAAAGGACTCTGAAAAGTCAACACTCCTTTTCTTCTTCAACCAAGGAATGACTCTACTGCTGCTTGGTTCTAAGCAGAGATCGTGTGTCTGTCTCAGATCCCCAGAAATCATTCTCTCTCCATCAGAAACTCGCTGATCTAATTTTCTCTTTTTATTTGGATGTGTAGCATAGTCAGGGGCTTCAAATTGAATAAAGGGAAATTCAGCGGCATCGTCAGCTGTGCATAAAAATCAGTAACACCACATTTACGGAGGGACTGGAATACAGGCTCTCTGGGTAGAGCAGAGAAACAGTAAAGCATGTTTGCTTGGTGAATTGGGAGAAATCATTGGGAAATTAACTCCTGATTTCATTCTCATCCTTGCTAAGGAATCATAAACTTTCCTTAATACCATTATGCAACTCCACTCCTCTCAGCTTGATTACAGATTATTAGGGCTTCCCGGTGTGGAGGATGATGGAAATTAAATTATGTGAGGAGAATGCGCTGCCGTGGTGTTTCTGAAAGTGCTCTTACTGGCACGGAACGTGCACACAGTGAGGTGATCACGGTACTTGACCCCGAGCCTCCAGTGGAAAAATAAGTGGCCGTGCATGGGGAACACAAGCCATCTGTCTGGAGCCACACATCTAGGGAAATATTTAAGACATTTATTTTATGTTAGAAGAAATACAGATACTTTACGGAGGCTTATGCAACACACTTAGAGAAAAACCCTGAAGGCTGGTGGGTCCAGAAATAAACCTAATGCATGATATAAAACGTTTTGCTATCAAGATGTGAGATGGAGAACATCATGATGGTTGCATTTTTTTCCAAGCAGGGGATAAATATTCATTATAAGCTTGTGGAAGTAATTTGATGACAAGAAACCTTTTAT
The DNA here is from genome assembly GCA_004024625.1 of Mellivora capensis. NCBI lineage: Eukaryota > Metazoa > Chordata > Mammalia > Carnivora > Mustelidae > Mellivora > Mellivora capensis. Next base: position 10,050 of record PISX010019174.1, read on the forward strand.
AAACCCGAGGAAGGGCTGGAGGACCATTCCTCCAGTGTTCCCAACCTCAGGGCTGGATGTGATCACAGTTGTGTCTTTTCTTGACAGTCAGTCTCTTCACAGAAGAGAGAGTTTCTGGTTGATAACACTCCCTCCACACAAGGGTGGTTTAGGAAATCTCCCATAAGAAGTTTAATGCTGTAACTTGTGAATATATCCACTTACTTCTCTGGTATTTTCGTGTATGTTGATTCATTTGTTTTGAGCTGGGGATGGGGGGGCACTTGGCCCCAGGGGGCACACCTGGCAGTGTCTGGAGACATTCTTTGTTGTCATGACTTGAGGGGGTGGTTGTGTTGGTGTCAAGAGGGTAGGGGACAGGGATCTGCTGCACACTGTATAATGCCTAGGACGGCTCCCCACCGGCCAACACAACGGGAACTCATTCAGTCCGAAGTATGAACAATGCCGAGGAAGAGAAACCCTAGGTTATACTTATCAACGCAAGTCACCTCTCTAAACTACTTCCTATGCCCTACATGTACATGATGATACCAATTCTACGTAATCCAGAACGAAGACACACGCCAGCCCCCCGCACCACAGTTTTAATGAAACCCGCACGCAACGGTCACCGATCACAAAGGTGCTGCTCATTGGTGTTGACTCAACACACACTCACGTTCTCACCGTCCCAGGAAAGAACCAAGAGGAAGGAAGAGGACGCAGGTTACCTCTCAAATAAGACCTGGCTGTAGTCGTCCAGGACGTGGGCGTGAGTGTGCAGGAGGATGGTGTTGTAGGCCACCAACGCCAGCATCATGATCAACATCTTCAGCTCGTAGTTGACCCTCAGGAAAACCGAGCAGGAAATCAGTCCCAGGATGCAGCTGTAGATGAAGTACTGGAACAGGGAGAGAGATCGGGTGGTTACTCCGGGTCTCTGCTGAGAAAGGCTGCAGTGAGCAGTAAAACTGGGGGTCACCACCAAGTTCACTGAGGCAGCCGATGAAAACGGCTGTGAAAGCAGATGCCCTTTTCTGTTTTCTGACCCGGTGGTAAATGCCCCAACGCTTCTATTTTAGGAAAGAACTACTCATTCCGTGCCTCCTGACCCAGTGTAGCGTGTGCAGTAATTGTGCAGACTGCCACACGGAAACAATTTTTAGCCATCTATATTTGAAGGCGTGTCCTTATAAGCAGACATCCTTTACTTCTCGAAAATGAAAAGAGGACTCTGTACCCAGTTACAGATTTAAAAAGTCACAGACCACAGAATCTCTTCTAGCCTTGCGATTCTTCATTTGTAAAGAGGGTCAGAATCATTACAGGTAGTTCGGTTAAAAGCACAAGCAAGCCTAGGCGGTTTATTACAAGAGAAACGGTGGGTCTAAACCAGGAAGGATTTCACAAACTAACAAGGCTTTGGGCAGGGTGAGCCACGAATTCCCTGGAAGCAGACAGGCACCCCAGGAAATGGGAAGAAGCGGGTGGGAGGGGGAAAGCACATTCCAACCTGTGTGGCCCCTGGAAGCCTGGACTCTCACTCTTGACCACAGCGGACATCGTCGAGAAGGGACGGCCCCGGGCCATCCTTGTTTGGCTCGCTTATTCGTGGGGATTCTTTGGGCCAGGGACCTAACGTGGCTGTGACACGGTGTCCTCAGCTGTGACACAAGGGGAAGAATGTCCTCCTTTTAAGTCACGGAACAGAGTGAGCAGGGCATGGAGCCCAGAGCCCTGCCCACCAGGAGGGACTTGCTGAATGAAAGGTCGCCTGTCGCACAAAGCCTTTCTCTGCTACACCACTGTTCCCATGAATGAGGGGTAGCTGCTATCAGCATTCCTAGAAGGGAAGCCACACGCAACAAAGTCTAATAATTTCAATAAAGCACAGACCCAACTGATGCTTGCTAGATCCTGTCTTTAAAAAAAAGCCCAGCCTGTAAGGCACTCAATTTTCGTGTCGTTATATGGAATAAACCATGGGTGAGCTGCTTGTTTTTGTCACTTGAGCTCTTTGATTTCTGGCTAAGGCCACCCACAGTAAGCCGTCCGGCAGGCTAGTGATGGCAGCGCATCCGTCCTGGTCTGGGGAAGAAAGCAAGGCGGGGAGTGAGCTGCCCCGGTGAGACCAAGCCCTTCCCTCTCTGCAAGAGGTGCGCTCCGTGTCAGCACAGACCCCACACTTGCGGGGTTGGGGACCTTCATGTCAGCAAGACCCGTGATCCTCCTGGTCCCAGGGCAACGGGTCACCCGTTCGGGGGCGACGCTTTCCCCAGTAAGGCCGTGTTACAGGGATTGCATTGTAAGGGGCCCTGAGGGTTCTCAGCCTCCTTTCTTCGACCTGCAGTACCTCGGGATTTCAGTTCCCGCCAGGGCTGACGGCACTCACCCTGCAACAGAGAAGAGGAGGAAAGGAGGGGAAGACGGGGGTCTGGATGGGACTGTTCGGGCCGGCCGAGAGAGAAGACGGAATGAAGACACCCGTGAGAGCAGGCAGCAGCAGTGCCTCAGTCTCCCCCAAAGCGGGAGGCAGGGGAGGGGGGGGGTCCGTGCTCTAAAGCCAGTCCTTATTTCCACAGGTTTCAGCCGCTGTTACCTTTGCTAAATGGCTAAGGAGCCACCTCAGATGGCAGGTGTGGGGGTTCACGACAGGATGCACACCAGGCCTGGGGGTGACCAGAGCACCTGGGGAGGTCCCCTTGGGGCAGGGAACGGGCGCAGCAGCCTAACACAGAGGCTCGTCCCCACTGGATCCCCTGATACAGGCCTCTACTCCTCAGGTCTTTTTTTAGTTCATTTTTCTGCTAAGTCACTGTTACATTTTTCAAGTATCATTCCATGACAGATTGGAGATTAAAAAAAAAAAAAAGAAACAGACAAAATGAAAACAGGGCCTTCCCCACGAGGAGTCTGAGGGCCCTGGTTTACAACCTAGTGGTCTTTCAGTGAGTAATCAGGAGCATTCTAGAACTGCTCCCTAATAGCCACGGAATTGCCTTGGGAGCTGGTGGCGGGGCGGCGGGGGGCTCCGTTTCCGACAGGACGCTGCTACGAAGAAATGCTGAGAACCACAGAAAGGAGCGTTGCGGACAAGGGCAGCCTAAAGGGAGGAGCAGACTTGGAGCCGCCGTGTGTAGCCGCGTGCGAGCGTGGCGGCTGGGGACGAGGGCTGCACAGGCTTCTTTCACCCCCGTCATGCGACGTCGGTACCGTACCGATGCAAATATGCCCATGGTCTCACCTTTTAAAATTCAGTCTTAGACTTTACAAACGTTTTCCCATTTCAGGAACACTTCCTAGAATATATACGTGAATGGGAAGTAGCGTTTAGTCCATCCTTATTAAAGAGTTTTCTGGAACACTTGGAGGCCATGCACGAGGTGGTCTGGGAACAGATTAAAGGTAGGCATGCAGCCCGCAGACAGAGGGATGGGTGACCAAGGGGGACAGCTGAGAGGGCCAGGCCGGGGCTTCTGCAGATCAGTGTCTGTGCCAACAAGGCATGTGCCACGGGGCGCTCAGGGGGGCGAGAGTCCCGAGGGCAGGCTCCCAGACAGACGCCCTTAGGGTGTAAGGACTACGGAGCGATTTCTATATGCTTCTGATATAGTCGATATATCAGTGAATGACTGCATTATTTATTAACATTTAAAGTTAACATTTAATTAATTAAAAGTACTATTTAACTACTAAATACCAGTTGTTACTATTAGTTCATCTTAAGGAAGTTAACATTAGTTAATAGGGTTGTTAACACACTTGATAAAGCTGATCGATGAAGTCAACTTGCATTTTAATGCCAAAGAAACCACCGCTGATTTCCTGGGTAATTTCCTTAAGTCTCTTGTGGCCTCAGTGCCCTCCCCTGGAGCACGGGGATGCACGCACAGCAGCCTCATAGGGCAGGTTCTCAGATGAAGTCATGCAAATGTCCGACACGGTACGAACGGCCCACATGGCAAAAATCCTCTGTGGCTGACTTTGTTGGGCATTCTAAAATGACCTTTCCTCCTTCTATCGGAACGATACATCTGATGCTAAAAGTCAGGGAATATACGGGGACGTCTGGTGGCTCAGCCAGTGAAGCCTCTGCCTTCAGCTCAGGTCATGATCTCGGGGTCCTGGGATCGAGCCCCACACTAAGCCCGGCCATGGGTCTCCCCCTGCTCCTGCATGTGTGTTCTCTGTCTCTCTCAAATATAATCTTTAAAAAAAATTAGGGAATATATGAAGGACATATATGAAAATAAGGATTTCCTATAATCTCCAACAACCAACTTGAGCCACTATTGATTATTTTGGGTATATCTTTCTAGCCTTTTTGTGTGTGTGTATGCTATTTATTACTGATATTAGTATTTTAGAAAATTGGCAACTTATTCTGGAATGATTTTAAGTGATGTTTCTCAATAGTTGACTGTGAATATATACTTCTATGTTACTAGATATTTTCCAACGTCTTTTGTAATGGCTGTGTATAACTAAATAGCAGAATTTATTTAAACAATTATATTTATTCTAACTTTTAGGTTGTTGGCTTCCTTTTACTTTCTTTTTTGGTTTTGATGTTACATAAACACTTGGATGAACACCTTTGTAGCTCAGTGTTTGCACCTGTGAGATTAATTTCTGAAATTAGTATTGCACGGTAAAAATGTTTTTATGCTTTTTGGTGGCTCTTACAGATTATTATTACGAAGAGCCCTATCACTTTATTTTATTATTTTTTAAAGACTTTATTTATTTATTTGAGAGGGAGAGAGAGCAAGCAAGAGCACAAGAACAGGGGGAGGGAGAAGCAGGCTCCCCGCAGAGCAGGGAGCCTGACGTGGGGCTCGATCCCAGGACCCCGGGATCATGACCTCAGCCCAAGGCAGACGCTTCCCCGACTGAGCCCCCAGGCGCCCTGAGTTCTATGACTTTATACTTCAAATCCCACCATGTTGTCAGCCTCAGGTGACCTGCATGATGGGGTTTGCGAGGAATAATGTCCAAGTCGTGCACATCCGCAAGGGCTTTCCTGATGTCCCCTCCCATCTCTGAAGGCGGAAGCCACAATGTTTCCAGCACGTTAATAATGCAGTTTCTGTGCAGACTCCACTGGGGCACGTGGAGCTTCCTCGGCAAAGCTCATCATAATCCTCTTTCTGAGGACTCACTACTGGGACGACAGGGGCTTGTGGACGAAGATAGACCTGATGTGTACTGGAGTCTACTGTGTATTTTCTCAGAATCTTTTAAGATTGGATAAATGTTACTTTCCCCACCTGGGGCTTCTAATGATTTGCTTCTTTTGAAAATAAGATGTCATAGGGACTTCCCTCAATGAGATTCAGAGAGATGAACTTATGGCTTTTACTGGTGCCAGCGCAGTGGGCTGTTCCATCCGAAAACACTGGACGGATGGATGGAGGGATATTTAAAAAACGCTTAGGCAGCTATGCCCTCCTTTCTTATGAAAATGCACAGTCACTGTAAACCCTTGAACATGCCCTGTGAACGCTGCCTGGGATGCTTTCTCCCTCCGTGGGCCTGTGTACCCCTGTGTGCAAACCGGTGTTCCGCGGTCAGGGAGGAAGGGCTGGACCGCAGTTCCTTTCTCCACAGAAGGCGGCTCCAAACCGCCCACAGTGAGATCACAGCCAATAAACCTTTGCCACGCACCCTGTCTCTCACTTTTCACATCACTGAAACAGAATGATGCTGTCGGACACTCACGGGGGCTTATGATAATGCCTCAGTGAGGACCAGGACCCCATGCACAAGGGACAGAGCTTAGGACAGCCTTAGGGACTTTGGTCAGCTCGCCTCAGAAGCCTTCTCAGAAATACACCAGACACCCCTGCTCTGTGCACCGAGCTGGGAGCTTCCCGGGAAAGTGAAGACAGATGGGGAAAAGAATCAAAGCCAAATAACAAGGGAACAGCTCAGCGAAAGAACAAGGAAGGAAATCTCCTTTGTCACCGTAGCTAGTGGAGTTTAAAAAACTGGTGAGGAATTTTTACAGTATACATACTTATTGAAATTACCAATTTCAATCCCCAAGTGGTTCTTTCAGCACTCGCGGAGCTGACTGTATGGGACGGAAACTAGATGGGAAGGATCTCATCTACTTTAGATGATCACAAAGAACAGGAGGGTGTCAGCGCTTTTTGTTTTGTTTTTACATAAATGATTCATGAAACAAAGTTACTAAATAGCAAATCACTGATTTAACTCTTTTCACTTAAGAGACTGACATAATAGCAGGTTCTGAAATTGTGATCCTGGCCCTTCAGGACATCGGTTGAAATGAGTCGGCTGGCAAGGTTTACCGGAGGATTATCAGTGCGCAGTGTCTGCGGCCAAAGGAGCGGCGGAAATACGTGATGTGGTCCCCCCATCATCAGTCAGGAAGCTGACACCCACCCCCGGGACAATGAGCAAAACCTCTACGCCATGAATCCAGAACGTCCGTGACTTACACTCAAATGTCAGAGGCTGAGATACACGGTGTAAAGTGTAGCAGTGGGAGAAGAGAAGCAAGAGACATCGGGGGGAGCGCGCCCACGACACCGGGCGTCGGCAGGTATCTCTCTGGTGTCACCAGCCAGGGCTGCTCTGGCCGAAGGCTGGCAGTTTGTAGCCGGACAGGACTTTCTCAGGTTATGGACCCCAAAGAGGAAAAAGTGAAGTCCAGAGACGATCAGCACCCGGAGGCCGTCACATGGAATGGGCGGCGAGCAGCTTATAGGAAAACAGCAAAAGCAGTAATAACGAGCGAAATCTTACCGGGAGAAAAAACAGATTTTGTGCCCGCAGAATCGCTGCCTGATGACTTAAAGCGGAAAGACTTGTGTTGGATGTATTGGCAGTTGGAGGAACTGTTTCCTCTGGGTCACTCAGGAAAAACTGCAAAGAAAATGTTTTTCAATGAATTCGTGCGCAGGAGATTAAAGAGTTAGCAGATCAGCCTAAATTATTAGTGGCCGCGTTCCTTCTGCCCGGTAAGCAGGATTATGCGGGCAATCTGGTGCCTGTATTTCCAATGCTAATAGCTTCATCTTCTCCTGTTTGAGCTTTGAGAATTTCTATTAAAGAAGCAAATAACTCTTTATCGTTGTGCTCCACGCTTCTAGTGGATTGCAGGCCTACACGACTGATATCAACGGAAACAGGAACGCTTCTGTTAAATATCAGACTCAAAACGTACAAAGCACAGGGGGAGGGCTTAGCTGGGATCACGTCTAAGGTTGACAGCACCTTGCACAGGGACGTTCAACTCGCTACCCAGAAATCAGAGCCTCCAGACTTTTTGTTTTTCGAGTGTCTTCGTCGTCTCACTTCAAACATCAGCTGGGTGCAGGGACTTTTCGATTATAAGGAATCGTGCGGGCCAGAGGCAGTAACGGGTGTCAGCATTTGCGTCTGTGGGTGCTCGGCGGCGCAGTCACGAGGGTCAGAAGGGGGAAGGGTGAGCGCGCGAGTAAGGACTGCGGGAAAGGGATCCTGATTTGCTACGTGCGCAGGCCCCAACCATTTGCAGACACTAACCAGGCCTCAGTCCCACTGAATATTCTCTCCGACGTGCAATCAGGTCTGCTTCCCATGTAGGTTCTATCTTAAAAAAATCAGGTGATAAGTCCTGGTTTCATCAGGCCAAGGGCACGCCCGCCCTCTTTTCCAGGACTCCCTAAGATGGATTGCTGGGCGGAGTGAAGCAGAAGAGGCCGTCCCAGCTCTGGCTTCCCGCTGGCATCAGCCTCACCTGAGTCCGCATGTGCGTCAGAGAAGGATCACGGTCCGCGGAGGAATGGCAGGACAGATGCCAGGAAAACACCCGAGGTCCCCTTCAGCCTAGGCCCTTCACTACTTCCTAACACAAACATCTGCTCTTAATTGAGTCCCAGACGCCTCATGTCTCCCCTCTTCCTCACCTCTCCCCCCGCTCTGGGGAGCTCCTTCTCCCCATCCTCTAGAACACAGCACAACCGGCCCTGCCCTCCTTCCTTGCCGCCTCTCCACACGTGTCTGTTGCTGGCTGGGAGACTCACGATGGGTTGACCCCACTGCCAGTCTCCTGGACTTCACTGTGAACTCCCAGCGGCAGGGAACAGGCTTTGGGTTCCAGCATCCAGCAATGCACCAGGCACATACTTATGCTCGATAGATCTTTTTATGCCAAATGAAAGCTAAACGGCAAAAACTATGTGTTTATTATTTAATACATATAGTCTACCTCCTCAACTTATTTCCTGCTTCTGGAAGGTAGGGACTGAACATGATGCTGTGTAGTTTCAACAACCAGTAAAACATCCACATATGAAGTTCTCCAGGGCTTGTGGTCGATGGCGATAATGTCAGAATAATGATGATGACTGCAGGGTGCACGGGCTGGCTACGTGTCTCTTCTGAAGGGCAGAGTGGTAGTGGTAACACTGATCTAGTGAGAGAGACGAGTGGTTAAATATTCACTAACTGCCTGGGGCTGTCCTAGACGTGGGAGCAAGGGGAGTGAAAGAGGCAAAGACCAGACGTTGCCAGGGCTCCGGGTCTCGCGGCAGACACACAGACTCTAACAGCTCGTCCAGGAATTCCTTCCATGTTTTCCCACGACAGCTTTGCTCTGGTTAGTGTAACTTGCCTCCGATAACCGTAAACCACCTCAAGATCTACGTTAGCAATGACCATCCAAGCATACGCCCCACGGATCCATAGCAGAAGGGTCTTGAGCCTAAGGTTTTACGAGACTCTAGTAAATAACCTTGTCTTAGCAGCAGCTAGCCCCTCTAGGTCCCAGAAGCCTTGCTTCCACATTCCTTAGGATTTATGTTATCCCTAAGCCCCACTAACTAAAGAGTCTAGAATCAGTCACTCCTCCCAACCCTGGTGCAGCGCTTCCTGCCCATGGGTCCTGTCTCCGCACTATGGTAAAGGCACCCTTTTGCCCCAAAGATGTTTCAAGAATCCTTTCTCGAAAAAAAAAAAAAAAAAAAAAAAGAATACTTTCTCGATCATTTGCTCCTGGCCCCAGAAGTGGAAATGGAGGCTGTGGCAGTTTAATGAACACCTCGAAAATCCCCCAGCTGGAAAAGTGGGCAGCTAACATTTGAGATCCAGCCTTTCAGACTCTAGAGCAGGACGCCTGTCCCACTGCACTCCCTGCATCTAGATGGTTCTGTGTCTTTGGTGATTCCCCTGCTGGCATTCAGCATCATCTCCGCAGCCAGCAGGGCGGTGGGAAGCTGCTGGTGCCGCAGGCGGAGGCTGAGTTGAAGAGGCGGTAACTCGTGAAAGGGGGAGCTACGGCCGAGGTCGGAAAGTCCCACCGCATCAGGCACCAGAAGCCATGAGGGTCGCGCCTGGTGGGAGCCCGGACTCACCATGTTGAACACGGCCATGGTCAGAATGATGGCTGTGGTGAGGACGGTGAGGGAGACCCGCGGCCAGGGCCGGTCCGCGATGATGCCCGACGACTTCAACAGCCACAGGAGAGAGGCCGAGGCTTTCTTGCTGCATTGCTGGGAGGAGACAGAAGAGGAAATGCATTGCTGCTTTATGGGGTTTGTTCATGAGGTTTAAAACCACCAGAGGCCTCAGGATTCTTCAGAGCAAACGAGCAGGCTCTGCTCTGCCCCCACCCCCAAGGCCCACACCGGGGGTCACAAACCTTATTAAAATTATATTGGCATCATTGTTACAAATGAGGAACAAATTGGTTAAATTTCTATGTTAAACATAGAACGACCTGAAATTACTATTATTATTATTATTATTATTATTATTATTTTTAAATCTCTGGTAAAGGAAAAATGTGTCAATTAATTAAACCATGCTGGGGGGATGTGTTGGGTCTCAGATCACAGATATGATAAAGCAATTATCATCACTCAGTGGATCCGTGAGGAAAACAGACCGGCAGGAAGCTCGTCGTCAGAACACAGGGGACCCCAAAGCAGACTGAAGTCCGTAGCTCCAAGACAACACCCGCTGCTCTCGGGCGTGCGTCCTGCTGACAGCTTTACCTCACCCCACCCAGTGGGTGCTGCTTTCCACTCAGAGAGGCTCTTTTCCAAATTTTTAATTGTGTTAAAAAAACACATAGCAGAACGTTCTCCCTCTTCATTTTTTAAAAAGATTTTTTATTTATTCATTTGAGAGAGAGAGAGAGAGAGAAAGAGAGAGAGTATAAGCAGGGGGAAGGACAGAGGGAGAAGGAGAAGCAGACTTCCTACCAAGCAGGAAGCCCAATGCAGGACTCGATCCCAGGACGCCAGGATCATGACCTGAGCTGAAGGCAGACACTTCCCCGACTGAGCCACCCAGGCGCCCCACCATCTTCATTTGTAAGCGCACAGTCCCGTAGTGTTAACCATATTCACATCGTTGTGTAGCATAGGTCTGCTATAGGACTTTTCATCTCGCACAACTGAAAGTCTAGACCATTAAAGAACTTCCCTTCCCCCTTCCTCTTGCCTCAGGCCACCACTGTCTTCCGTCTCTAAGAGTCTGACTACCCTGGGTGTCTAATAAACTCAGAATCATGCGGTATGGGTGTTTTGTGACTGGCTTATTTCCCTCAGCCTCATCTCGAGGCTCATCCATGCTGTCACATGTGACGAGATTTCCTTCTTCATAAGATTGAATAATATTCTGTTCTATGTAACCACACTTTATTTGTCCATTCATCTGTGGATGGACACTGTGTGGCCTCTGGTTTGTGGCTCTTGCAAATAATGTGGCAGTGACCATGGGTGCTAGAGAAGATCTTTGGATACGAGAAGGGACTGCGGTATTTACAGGATGGCAATGTTCCCTCAGCATTTTCTGTGGACCAGACTCTGCTCTGTGGGATTTCGTGGTGTGAGGTCACTTCATCCCGAAGGCCGCCTTTCCAGGGAGGGGCTGCCATGATCTGGACATTCGTCCAGGTGGTAGGGGAACAGAGGTGGGGAGAGTCCTGAGGGGTGGGTGACACATGGCCTATGCCAGCCGCTACTATGCACAGTCACAGAGGTCCCCTGACAGGGCGAGCAGGTACATAACACTTCTCTAGGGATCTACATTTTCACCTTCACACGAAAGGCGCTGTGGCCAGATGGCTACATGTCCTGAAAACACCAAAAAGAAGTTATGATTTCAAAAATTTTAAGAGAAAGCCAACATCCCATACCTTTCTGACTTGTACTAAGTTAATATGATGGTAAAACATGTGTAACATCCATACACCCCAAGCAGCAAGTCCTCCCGGCAAACAAACGGTCCCTTTATTTCTCTCCTTCTTTCACATCTTTCTGCTTGATCTTCAAAAAGATGTCTGCTTTAGTCTTAAAAACGGAAGCATCACAGTATGTCACATGCTGATACAGCAATTAAATGAGATTCTTTTTTCAGCGATCTTATTTATTTATTTATTTATTTAGAGTTAGCTTGAGGGGGGCAAGGGGAGAGGCAAAGGGAGAGAGAGAGAAGTTCAAGCAGACTCCCTGCTGAGCGTGGAGTCTGATGAGGGACTTGATCCCAGCACCCTGAGATCATGATCCAAGGCGAAATCAAGAGTCATGACGCTTAACTGACTGAGCCATCCCGGTGCCCTTACGTGAGCTCCAACAACAAAGGATGACAGGTGGTTAGGACAGTAAGAACCAGCCCAGGGGTCCAGGATCAAATCCCCACAGCTGAGTGACATTCTGCAGGTTAACTACCCTCCATGGTCTCAGCTTCCTCATCTCTAAAATGGGGTAATAATACTCGGCTCCTTGGTCTTGTAAGAAATTAAATGAGCCACATCAGGCACCAAGGTGGGACTTAAAAACCTTAGCTCTTGTTACATTTATGAAGAAAGCATAGTATTTCTCAGAGACATTTTAGGGACTAAAAAATCTCGCTTCCTATCAACATGAACAAAAACCCCTCATCTTCCCTCCTTTTCACTACAGTGTTTCCTCCAGGCAGCCTGCCTTCTCTCTTCATTCCTGTCGCCAACTAGAGGCCAAGAAGAGAACTGTCCCAAACTTGAGACCGCCAGCACCGCTGGCCACCAGGACAAGGAAACAGCAGGTGACAGGGACACGGGCCATGAGCCACAATGCAGAGAGAGGAGGAGGAGGTGAAGGTGTTTGCAGGAGCAGAGGAGAGAAGAGACGTCGGAAGGAAGAGGAGACCACTGATTCTACTGCAGCTCTGAGTAAAAAGCTCTGCTTGGATCCTGATGTGATCATTTATCTCAGTTTATTCTATTTTGGGTTAAGCATCCGAGTAAAATCTCTGTTGGAAAAATAAGTTTATCAAAATTTGCATCATCCCAATGAAACATCATAACGATACCATCTCCCAGAATATTTGGGCGTTGATTCAGAAGGTGCTTTTCAGGTGAAAACGAGAGCCCAGGTTTGTTCCTCCAAGTGATCTTTGGTTTAGCGACTGGCACCATTCCAGTCAAATCTGCGTCCTGCCTTTCTTGACCACCAGCAGGTCTCGCCGTATGCACGTGGCCTCCCAATCATAGTGAACTGACTGTGGGCCTTCCAGAAACACGATTGGCTGTTAATGCCCCCTGCATCCACGGACAGATGCGGAACTGGGACTAACTGCAGTGGCAGATGGAAAAGGAGAAAGAATATAAATTTATATGGAAAGGCTACCCTGGGTTTGGTGCTGGGGACAATGACCAGGGCAGTTGGCTAACAAGGGTGTGGGTGGAAGTCAATGTTCTTCATTCAGTACAGGCAGAAGATTCTCCTCAGAAAAATAAAATGATCATATACTATGTTTGGATTAAAGGAAAAACAACAGGAAAAAAAATATTTCCTCCCCCTTCTTCCTTCCTACCCCCTACCCCATACCTCCTGCCCCACTTGGAACCACTTGCACTGGAAACAATGGGTAATCCCTCATTCTAAAATTCCTCCTAATTTAACAATCATTATAGCACAGATTGCATTGACAATTTCATTAGGATCCTTTTACTTTCATTATTTATTATTTTTATTTTTAGAGAGAGAGAGAGCACACGTGTGCTTGTGCATATGGGTGGGGTGGCAGAATGGGGGGGGAGAGAGAATCTCAAGCAGGTTCCACACACAGTGTGAAGCCCCACGTGGGGCTTCATCTCACAACCCTAAGATCATGACTGGAGCGGAAATCAAGAGTCGGACACTTAACAAATGACCGAGCTACCAGGAGCCCCGGTGTCCTTTTATTTTTATTTATTTATTTATTATTATTATTTTTTTATGTCCCGGTGTCCTTTTAAAAAATAAAATCAGTTGCCCGAAAAGAAATAGATGTTGCTATTAAGTTTAATACAATGAAAAACATTTCAAAAAGCTATAAATATAATGGGAAGTAACACATTTTTATTATTAGAAAAACAAAACTCATCTTAAAATCTTGCCTGAAAAAATGGTGACTTTTTCATATAAGCATGCATTTTTTGTGTATTTGCCTGAAGGAAAACCTACTTTGGCATTTTAATTCCTCAAGGACTGTCTTTTGAATGGCAGCAAGCAGCTGTAGCATAATTACTTGTAACATTTAGTGCCACAGAGACTGCCATGTGTACTTCGGTTCTTTAATTGTACTTGCTTTTCCTACAGAAAGGCTTCTTGATTTCAGTCAGTCATATTTTACAAATCAACGTATTTCTTTCATAAGCCCTGAGTGAACCACATTCCTCAGCCGTCCATCCACTGTGGGGCACTCACAGTCTGTCCACATTGTGCTATCTTTGGTGATGCACCTGTCTCTGGGGACATGGAGAGGTGGCTGAGGATGGTGATCCTATCACACCCCTGTTTGTATCCCCAAAGCGGCACAGCGTTCAGCAAAGAGCAGGGACTCAACAGACGTAGGCTCAATATGTTATCTTATCTTTAGCTCAACAATCTTATCTTCATGTGTATCAGCCACTTATTCTTTTTTTTAATTTATTTTTTTATAAATTTTTAAATTTTTTTTATAAACATATTTTTTATCCCCAGGGGTACATGTCTGTGAATCGCCAGGTTTACACACTTCACAGCACTAACCATAGCACACACCCTCCCCATCAGCCACTTATTCTTCAAAGAGAAATTTTTAGCAGTCAGAAACAAAGAAGGAGTTCACTGCTAGAGGGACTGAGACTGTGGGGTTGGCCTAGGAGTTCTAGAACTGGACATAAGCTGTAATACCTAAGGGGTGGGCTTCTGATGCCCAGAGGAAAGAAGATGTTGTCTTGGGCTTGCAAAGGGTGAACAGCTGAGACAAAGAACCCTGAATAAAAGCAGAAGCTTGAGGGGTGCATATATTTTTTCAAATTAGTGTTTTCATTTACTTTGGGGAAATACTCAATAGTGGAATTACTGGATCATATGAGCACTGAGTAATGTACAGAACTGTTGAATCATTATATAGCACACCTAAAACTAATATAACACTGCATGTTAATTATACTTCAACAAAAACAATAAGAACAAACAAACATCCCAGAAACCTCAGAAGACTGCTCCCTCTATGTAAACTAGTCTTAAACTTCCAATAAACTTAGATAAATTCTAACTCTAAATATGGTGATAAGTTTGAAATCACATTATATACTTCATAATAGGAACCTCAAGTTGAGGGGTTATTCACTGGGCCAAAGACCAGAGAAAGCCCTTCGAGTTCCTGCTAGTTGTTGGAGGATAAGTCCCACCAAACATGACCTCAAAATAAAAAAGAAATTAGGAACCACATAGGACTATAGGCCATAAGAGGAAGAATCAACAGACACAACAGAAAGTAGAATTAGTACCACAGAACCTTCACGTATCATCCAACTGCAACAGCCTGCAAAATTACATTGAAGTAATCAAGGACGGATTAAAGCACATAATGAATGAGCCCTTAAGAGAAAATAACAGATGCATTTTTAAAAAAGATCCACAAAGACTCTCAAGAGATGAGAACGTAGATATTGAAAAACTCAGTAGCTGTGCTGGGAAGAGTAGGATAGCTCTGAGGAAATAGCCCATAGAACAGAAAGACAGGGATGAAAAACATAAAAGGAATGTTGAGGCACAGAAGGTACAATGAAGATTCCAGACACGTGTAATGAAAGTTTGAGAAAAAGAGAACAGAAGGACCAGGAAAGAAACAAAATACAAGGAGCTATGGACCAGCTGCTTAGTGGACCTGGAGAAAAGCATGAGCTCTGTGACTGATGTGACATCCTGACTCCCAGACAGGAAAATGAAAGCAAACTTCTACCTCAGCACAAGGAATCTATGGCCCATAATTGACAAAGAGAAAATCTACAAAACCACCAGAGAGAAGGCATATTGCCAGCCAAGAAACATCAATTAGCCTCTAGATCTCTCCTTAGAAAATATGGACTCATGTTTTCAGAATATTAGAAAAATTATCACAATTACTCAATGAAAAAATACAGACCATTGTTTAAATACAAAAGCTGAGTACATTATGCACAGGGTCTCACTGAAAGGATTATCCTTTGGGAATATGGAGACCGAGTCCTGGGGGAAGGAAGAAAGCTGAGACATTGACATACAATAAGAATTATGACAACAAAGAATAACAAGAACAGTTTAAATTTAGAAAAATTTATCCAATACTCTTCATCTTTCTGGGCTCTTTTACAGCTTACTGATTCAGCTCTCACCTTCCCTTCTTCAGCATAACTCCAGAGTTTCTGATTTCAAGAATCTGATCATCTTATTCCATCTTCCATATTCGAGAATGAAATGGAAGATGGAATGATCAGATTTAGAGGATGGTATTCTTCATCAAGAAGATGGAGATATTATTGAGCTCCACTGGCTGTGGGTACATTACACATTTGAAGTTAATGAGTAAAAAGAAAATAGTAGGATATAAAACTTCCAAGTCACTAGAAGGAATAAGGGAGAACAGATAAATTGCATGGATCTAAGACAATACAGGAGAGGAAGAAAAAAAAATAACAGCAAAGAAGATACATGATGAATTAAAGAAAAAGTGAAGTAAGTCTAGTAGTAATTATAATACGCATAAACATGTTATACTTGTCAGGTAAAAGAGAGAGACTGCTAGATCAGAGGAAATAACATGCAACTAGATGTTGTTTACCAGAGACACACCTAAAACCCTCATACTGACAAGGAAAAGCTGAATAAAAAGAAGGAAGGAAAGGACAGTGGGAAAGTACAAAAGAAAGCTGGCAGAATTATATTGGCACTGGAGAAAATAGACTTCAAGGGAAAAACACTGCTGTGGGGTAGAAAGCTTTTCTATCAGCCAGTGTGTGCCCTACTTTCCTTCCACATGACAGACTTGATGTTTGTGCTTTAATCTCTGCCGGGAACAGGGTCGGTGGGCGGGCACAGAATCTCTGTGACACAAAGCCTAAGACGACCACATTGAGAGAAAAATCTCTTCTGACATAAGTCAGCATTTTTATACTGTGTCTGGCATCCTTGTTCTAAAAGATGCTTTGGGGGGTGGTTTTCTTGGTGGTATTTTTGGTTAGAGTCACTCTCTTGTATCTGTTGCTCAGATGTACACTACTCTGGCCGTTTAGTGTTAAATCTGGCCATAATCACGTACTTATTATTCCTAATAGTATGATCCAAGTATGATTTCATTGCTGACTTTACTGACAACATAAACGTGAATCTCTTATTTTACATTTTAGTTTCTACTTTGGTAAACTGAATTGTTTTGATTATCAAGTAAAATAATAGATTTTCTTATTTGTAGGATTCTCCTATATGTGAAAACATTTTGCAAAGTATTATTATGAAAGGGACTTTCTTACTAGAATAATTTAGTGTCTAAATTCACTCGTAAATTAAAATTTTCCCCCATCTTACCAAAAGTCTTTTAAGATGAAGCTGTACTTTCCCCAGAATCCAGTTTCAAGATAAACTGGGCCAACAGCTGAATAATGTGTGTCAGGAAACTAGACCAGAAGGAAATACGAATGAGATTCTCTGTGAGGTAGTCTTGACTTTCCAGTGTGATTCTGACAGTGGACAGCTTGGCCATCACTGCAAGGCATCCTCCATGCCATGCATGCCCATGACCATGAACATGGACATCCTAGCGCTGGGCGCTCACCGGCTGGTGACTCTCCCCACGCACAGTCTGACACCTTCCAAAACATTCCCCCTACATGACTGCAAGTGGAAACTGCTGAAGCGGGCAGCGCCGCTAGAGCTGGACACCTCTCGTCCACAAAATGCAGGGCTGAGCAAGGCCATCTCTGGGTTTCCTGTCCGCTCTCAAGGTCTGCCGTTCTGAAATGCTAACCTCAGGAAGGTGCGATGCCACGGTGGGCCTGCAGACACCTGACAAGGGAGGATGGGGACGGGCCAGGAGGCTGGCAGGCCGGGAGTCTGGCAGCCTTGGCAGCAGGGATTGGCGACTGGGGCTGAACTCAGAGCCACGCGCTCGGAAGAAGTCAATCTGGGCGGAGGATGAGGGCCAGACGTGTTCTGCACAGCAGTGCCGGCAGGCCGCCGCCGGGTGCATCCCCACATTCCCTCAAGTGTCCCGAGGTGGAATATTTATCTTGTATCTCAAGTGCCTGAAGTACTACAATGAACAAAACGGGGCCGCAGCGACCTTGCCAGCGCTCTTGCTCTTGAAAAGATCACAGGTGAGAGTATAAAAGGGAAGCGCCACTAGCGCGACATGGGTGGTGACAAGGGGGGCTCTGCTGAGTTGGCTGGGCAAGGCCAGGAGATTAGTTCCAACCGAGGAGACAAGTCGAAGCAGACTGGAGTCAAGGAATAGTACCATGTGTGAGATGGTGTGTCATTGTGGTGCCACGAGGGTCACCCACTCACCAGCGCTATGCGCATCCATCCGCCCGCAGGGCCTGGGCCCACGCCAGGGCATCTGAAGAGGATTCCTGTGCCACTGGGGTCACCTAACTGCCTCAGGGGTGGTGTTGGGGAGCAGGGGTGGTGCGTGAGAGCAGGGGTGGCGTCGGGGAGGTGGGCCTGGTGTTGGGGAGGCAGGGGTGGCGTTGGGGAGGCAGGGGAAGGGGCGTGTGGAGCGGATGAGTGGACTCTGTGGAAGGGACCTCATGAGATGACACGCGTCCAGCAGTGTTTCCTCCGTGCATGCTTATGAAACATTTCTATGGGCAGCATTCTGCTGGCTTCACTGGGCGACAGAAAGCCAGCGCAGGGAACAATTCTTGTCTCAGAAAACACACTCTGTGTAAGGGGAAACAACAGTTACACTGAACCAAAAAAAAAAAAAAAGAGGGGGAGTCAATTACATTGTTACATAATCACGTGCTGAATTATACGGCACAGATCCGAAGCCCCACAGCGCCGGAGGGAGGGCCCATTGCGGGGGCTGGTGGGTTTCTGAGAAAGCTTCTAGAAGGCAGGCGGTTGCAGGGCCCACCCACAGGCTGAAGTGAGCAACATGGGCAGGGGGAGCTTCCAGAGAGCCGCTAGGGCAGGGAGGGCGGAGGAGTGGAGGGGGGAGGGGGGCAGGGGGAGGCAGACAAAGGCATAAAGGCGTGCTCTAGGCTTCTCATGCAGGAAATGTGGTAACAAATACATTTCCTGACTTTTTTTTTCTCACACTGAACAACTATCTGTCTGATTTTTCTAGCAAAAGAAAAACAATTACCCGCACTTCATGATCACTCTTATTTCTTGCCCATTTTAATGTGGGTTCCTCTCTCTCTCTCTCTTTTTAAAATCAAACCCAGCTGTACAATAATGACCAGTCAACGGCAGGCAGGTCCCCAGGGGACAAAGGTAAAGCTCTTGGAGGAAAATTCTCCATCAGGCTTACCTTTTCTCGACCTCCCTTATCGAAGGATTTTACTTGAATATTAGCATCAATGTTGCCTCTGGCTAACATATGTTAATGGAAGAATATGAAGCGTATTAATATTTCTGGAATATTAGGTACACTTTCAGAAACTCAGTATTTAACCCAAAAATAAATGAAATCACCGGAACACGTCCTACGTTTGGCAGGTTTTCAGGAGGCTAGGGGGTGAGCAGTTAGGACGTCTAACAGTTCTCCGTGATCACCAAGCCTATCTGCGACACACCGCACTTTCGATTGAATTTGGAAGACGGAATAGAAAGCACACTGAAAGCCTTTTGACATTGGTTGTGCCTTAATTTCTTTGATGTTGACAGTTATAAAAAAGTCCTTACAGAATCCTTTAAACAGTACAAAGAACCTCTTACAAGAATGAGAACAATCCCTTGAATTTTACCAGGATTTCCTCTTGACCAAGGATTACAGCCGGTCAGTGGTGGGAGTGGGGAGAGACTCATTCACTAATCCTGCTAATTCAAGGTCAGAAAGACAGGTCCTCAAGCCTAGGCTTCCAGACCACTTCCGCCAAACCTAGCCTTCTTTCGAGGAGGAGGCAGGTACCCATTCACTCCAAGCACTGAAATTTTCCCAGAAGACAACACTGAGTTACAGACTCCCTAGCATCTGGTGTGTGGGTGTCAGTGTCTTAGGAAGCCCCTGGGAGGAGGAGGAACCCGGCACTGTGGGTGTGGGGTCCTGATGGCCCCGAAGCACCATAGGGTGGGCCCGGGCGAGACAAGGAGTGGTGAGAGGTTGGCTGGATTACACCCAGGCTGAGAGGAGAGACATTGCGTCAGAACAGAAGCATTCTCTCAAAGCAACAAAGCTGCCCTGGAGATGCTTTTTTCAGCCCTGCACCGCCCCCCCGACCCCGTTTCTTTTCGATAGCAACTTAGTGGAAAGAAAAAAGTCAGCTTGAAACCTTAAAAACACACTATGTTCCCCCAACCCTGGAGACTGGATTCCTTGGAACAGCAAATGAGAAATGGGGCCATTTAGGCTCAATGACAGAAGCTGCTATAAGAAGAACGAGGCTTGGATTTCCAGTGGGACCACAAAGGATAGTTCTTGTTCTGAAACCTGAGAGATGGGCTGTAGAAGCCTTCTGGGGGCCAGGAAACAGAGGAGGGGAGACAATGAGGGGGTAACAAAAAGGAACATGTTAGTGTGGGGGTAGTTTCCATTACTCTGGAAATCCATCAGTAACACCCTGGGCTTCATTAGGACTTAAGGTATTGAGGACTTCATTCCTCACTCACCTTCTGAGAAAAGCCTATGTGCTTTTCTATGTAAGGAAAATGTGAACCTGGAAAACCAGACTTCTTTTCTTTGTAGTTAAGCATTCTAGAAACTTGACAAAGATTCCCATGGGGCAATATCTACAATCTATAGTTTTCAGGGGATTAAAGGAACTTGTGATGCCACCTGTGCATTCCCAGAAATCAGAAACTATGGTACCACTTTGGGAGGAGTTTCCAATCTGATTTGAAACATCTAAACTATGATCTAGCAAACAACTCCCCCCATCAGTTTGCAAAGGTATGTGGCAAAGACCATATACAGTGTCCACTGTTGAGAGGCATATTCTGAAATTTTAACACATTTTGGCTAAAAGATTTCTACACATCAGACTAGAATGTATCTGATGCTTGGGACGTCGCTCTGAGTGGCCTCTCTTGTTTCCACACAAGAGAAAGCACTATCTTTTTGGACTTCGGTCTCATTGTTGGCTTCCTTATGATGCTCTCATGGAGCCACTTGCTTTGGCCTCAAGAATACACTTAGATTTTTGATTCTTACATTCTGAACTAGCACTTGAACCATAACAGTTTGCAATATTGGTTTAAATGAAAACACTAACAAAACCTATTTTTATATTTTTATGTTTACATTTTCGTATGTTCCAAGATTTTGTATCTTGAAAATGGATATAAAACACATATTTGGTTTAAATTTTAATTCCCCCCGTACAGAAAAATCCTCCTATTATACTAGTGTTTACTGCTATAATACTCTGAAAAGTCAGAGAGGACACAAAGCAGTGACAGAAATAAATAAACATGAATATAGTTTTACAGTGTGACAGCCAACACTTCAAATAATCCTCAAGTCAGGGTCTCGGCGGTGCCCAAGCTGCCTGGGTTGACATTCTGGGCCGCTGACATGAAGCATGCAGGCCACTTACTGGGATCTGTGAGCTCCTGAAATGGTAAATCACCACGCTCCCCTGCTTCAAGCAAGAAATCAGTTTTCATTCAACAAACACAGTTTTCAGAGAAGTTCCGTATTTGAAGGACCTACCAAGAGCTGTCCAGCAAAGCAGATGAAGAGGACAAAGGCAAGCATGAGAAATGCAGCTCCGAAGGAGATCCCCAGAACGGACGTCCTACCAGGGAAGCAAAAAGGAACAGGTGAGTGTGGGGGTAGTTTCCATTATTCTGGAAAGCCACCAGGGACACCCTGGGTTTCATTAGGACTTAAGGTAATGAGGACTTCATTCCTCACTCACCTTCTGAGAAATGAAACTGGAGCTAAAACCAAAAACACATCCAGAGAAAAGTGTGTCGCAATTGTGTCTGTCACCTTGCTGAATCATTAAAATCGCCCTAGAAGCACCAGGTCCTTGTGAAAGCAAAAAACCATCTTTTTTGGACTCTCTTACACAACGGCACTTTGATGCCTGGGCCTGGCCTCTTCCCTGGGCATCCCTCATCTGATGCCCTGAAGGACCTCCTGGCCCATCCTTACCGCTGCTCACTCAGGAAACACTGAGTCCTTGCCCTCCCCAAGACAATCCAGTCAGATTCAACTTCCTTCAGCAATCACGCAGCTAAATGTTTACTGAGGCTCCCCAAAGACTTCAGGGACCATGGCCTTCACATTCTTGCCCAAGTGGATAAACATGCAAGCTTCTTCCTATGATCACGTGAAACACAGTTACAATTCTGCCACTGACAGGTTGTGGGTAGATAAAAAGCATTAAAAGAAGTGCATGCCTCTCTGAGACATCCTTTATTTTTTATTTTTACTTTTTTAGAGATTTATTTATTCATTTCTGAGAGACAGAGTGAGAGAGAATCTCAAGCAGATCCCCACTGAGCGCTGAGACCAATGCACGACTGAGTCTCACATCCCTGAGATCATAACCTGCACCAAAATCAAGAGTCAGAGGCCCAGTGACTGAGCCACGAGGCACCAAGAAACATCTCTTAAATCATTAAAAAGTTCAAAGCCTCTTAAAACCTCATTTACTCCAAAGACAGTGTTCAGGGGTATTAAAAGAGCTGAACCACAATGAATAATCAAAGATGAAATTCATCTTGTGGTTCTTGGTGCTATAGTGAATGGAACCGATTCTCTAATTTCCCTTTCTGTATTTTCGTTGTTAGTGTATAAGAAAACAACTAATTTCTGTACATTGATTTTGTATCCTGCCACGTTACTGAATTGCTGTATGAGTTCTAGTAGTTTGGGGGTGGAGTCTTTTGGGTTTTCTATATAAAGTATCATGTCATCTGCAAAGAGAGAGAATTTGACTTCTTCCTTGCCAATTTGGATACCTTTTATTTCTCTTGGTTTCTGATTGCTGTTGCTAGGACTTCTAACACTATGTTGTAAGTGTTAGACTAACACTAGACTAACAAAGCCATCCTTGTCGCGTTCCTGATCTTAAAGGGACGGCTGTCAGCTTCTTCCAATTGAGGATGATATTTGCTGTGGGTCTTTCATAGATAGATGTTTTGAAGTTGAAGAATGTTCCCTCTATCCCTATACACTGAAGCGTTTTAATCAGGAACGGATGCTGGATTTTGTCAAATGCTTTTTCTGCATCAATTGAGAGGACCATGTGGTTCTTCTCTCTTCTCTTATTGATTTGTTCTATCACACTGATTGATTTGCAAATGTTGAACCACACTTGCAACCCAGGGATAAATCCCACCTGGTCATGGTGGATAATCTTTTTAATGTGCTGTTGGATACGATTAGCTAGGATCTTGTTGAGAATCTTAGCATCCATATTAATCAGGGATATTGGTCTGAAAGTCTCCTTTTTGGTGGGGTCTTTGACTGGTTTGGGAATCAGGGTAATGCTGGCTTCATAAAAAGAGTCTGGAAGTTTTCCTTCTGCTTCAATTTTTTGAAACAGCTTCAGGAGAACAGGTATTATTTCTTCTTTGAAAGTTTGGTAGAATTCCCAGGGAATCTGTCAGGTCCTGGGCTCTTGTTTTTGGGGAGGTTTTTTTTTGTTTGTTTCTTTGTTTTTTCCTCATTTTTTTTTTCAGTGTAACAGTATTCATTGTTTTTACAGCATACACAGTGCTCCATGCAATATGTGCCCTCCTTAATACCCACCACCTGGCTCCCCTAACTCCCCCCCCACCTTCAAAACCCCATCAGGTTGTTTCTCAGAGTCCATAGTCTCTCATGGTTCACTTCTCCTTCCAATTTTCCTCAACTCCCTTCTCCTCTCCATCTTACCATGTCCTCCATGTTATTTGTTATGGTCTACAAATAAGCAAAACCATACGATAATTGATTCTCTCTGTCTGACTTATTTCACTCAGCATTATCTCTTCCAGTCCCATCCCGTCCATGTTGCTACAAAAGTTGGGTATTTATCCTTTCTGATGGAGGCATAATACTCTGTAGTGTATATGGACCACAGCTTCCTTATCCATTCGTCCGTTGAAGGGCATCTTGGTTCTTTCCACAGTTTGGCGACCATGGCCATTGCTGCTATAAACAATGGGGTGCAGATGGCCCTTCTTTTCACCACATCTGTATCTTTGGGGTAAATACCCAGAAGTACAATTGCAGGGTCATAGGGAAGCTCTATTTTTAATTTCTTAAGGAATCTCCACACTGTTCTCCAAAGTGGCTGCACCAACTTGCATTCCCACCAACAGTGTAAGAGGGTTCCCCTTTCTCCACATCCTCTCCAACACACGTTGTTTCCTGTTTTGCTAATTTTGGCCATTCTAACTGGTGTAAGGTGGTATCTCAATGTGGTTTTAATTTGAATCTCTCTGATGGCTAGTGATGATGAACATGTTTTCATGTGTCTGATAGCCATTTGTATGTCTTCGTTGGAGAAGTGTCTGTTCATATCTTCTGCCCATTTTTGATATGATTATCTGTTTTGTGTGTGTTGAGTTTGAGAAGTTCTTTATAGATCCTGGATATCAACCTTTTGTCTGTACTGTCATTTGCAAATATCTTCTCCCATTCCCTGGGTTGCCTCTTTGTTTTGTTGACTGCTTCCTTTGCTGTGCAGAAGCTTTCTATCTTGATGAAGTCCCAAAAGTTCATTTTTGCTTTTGTTTCCTTTGCCTTTGGTGACATATTTA
>PISX010019175.1:0-38760 GCA_004024625.1 Mellivora capensis
AGAAGATCTGGGAGGTAATTTTCACCTTCATGATTCAAAAATGTTTATTAGTGAGAGCTCTTTCCTCACTCACAAACCCAGTCTTCTTCTTCTGCGATAATCAAGTATTTATTCCTATCATTTGTGCCCTGCACTTCCACTCTGCCTCTTGAACCAAAGCACACCTATAAATTCTGAACTAATATTTACCAACTACCTGCTATCTTCCAGCCACTATTAGATGTCAGTGGCACAAAAATAAATGAGACAGACCATGGCCTGCCCCATAGAACTTAGAGTTTAATGGAGAGTTCTCATCTTTAATAAGCAATTGAAATAAGCTGATAAATAAGGGGAAAGATCTTACCACCCTTTCCAAATTTTTCCATATTATATGTATTAAAGACTATGTTTTATTAAAGAATATTTATACTCCCTTTCATTTTATATTCAATGTTACCTCCTCAATCTCCCAGATTTAACTATCCTTCAAGGAGATAAGCATTGTTCTTTTTCTAAGAGCATACATTTGGTTCTCTCCTTCTCTAACTACAGCCTCCTCCTGGCCATCTGCCTCCTTCCCTCAACTCTGCTGATCCTTAGGAATTCTTCTCTTCCATCATTACCCACTTAGCCCTCTTTTGACATCACTTGTCTTTTGTACTCATCTCAGAAAGAGCTATTTTCTTCTTCCAGATTAAGGGCTGCTACTTTTGCTCTAGGACTTTTCCTTACTCCTCAGATAGAGCATTCTCACTCTTCAGCATCATTCCAAACAGGCTCCATTGGCATATTCTCATTTGTCTTTGCATGTGCACAGATTTTTTCCACTATTGATAATTTTCTAATTGATGCTGACAACCCATGGAATTAGTCTTCTTTCCCTCAGATTTTCATTTTCAGATAGCCAATGAATATTTATTACCCATGGTTTTGACTTCCTTCACAGCATATTTCTTCTTTAGCTTCTATCAAATATTTTTCTTCAAACCTTCCACTGAAACTCTTTCAAGGGTAACTATTGACCTCTGACTAAATCTAATGACCTTTTCCAGGCCTTTTTGGCTTTGGCCTTCTTAACATTTCCACAGCACATGTCCATGTTGTCCTTCTGAAATCCACTTAACAGTTGGCTTCTGTGATCTTCTGTGACATTGAACTTCCTTGATCATTTTTGACTGTCAAACAACTCCTTCTCCAGACTCTTCTCTATCCCAGTTCAGTTCTTAATCCTTTGACCTTCACTCTCCAATTTGGTTTTCTTTTCCCATTTTTTTTAAGATTTTATTTATTTATCAGATAGAGATCACAAGTAGGCAGAGAGGCAGGCAGAGAGAGAGGGAGAAGCAGGCTCCCTGCTGAACAGAGAGCACGCGGGGCTCGATCCCAGAACCCCGGGATCACGACCCGAGCCGAAGGCAGAGGCCTTCACTGAGCCACCCAGGAGCCCCTCCCATTTTTTAATTGATTTTGTGCACTGGCTGTAGCTATTAAGTCTATTCTTGGTGAGTCACATCCTGCATTTTCCAAATGGATCATGATAGAAAGTGTCAAAGGTTGGCCATATATTGGAATGTTTTGCTTATGCAAAATTATTTAGGCTTCTGTACAGAAGGATTATTCTCATTGTTTGAGGTCAGGCTTCAAGTTGGGCTCAGTGTGGAATGTGCTTGAGATTCTCTCTCTCCCTCTCTCTCCCTCTGCCCTTCCTCCCACTCAAATGCACTCTTTCTCTAAAATAAATAAATCTCTAAAAATAAATATTTAAATAAGGATCCAAATGATGTTTATACATCATATCTTATTGTTATGTCTTTTTCTTTTCTTTTTTTTTAAAGATTTTATTTATTTATTTGATAGAGAGAGAAATCACAAGTAGGCAGAGCAGCAGACAGAAAGAGAGGGGAAGCAGGCTCCCCGCCGAGCAGAGAGCCCGATGCGGGCCTCGATCCCAGGACACTGGGATCGTGACCTGAGCTGAAGGCAGAGGCTTAACATACTGAGCCACCCAGCTTAACATACTGAGCCCCCCAGGTGCCCCCTTTTTTCTTTTTATATGTAGGTTTCTTTCCTATCCTTTTTTATTTGCAATTTTTCTTCCTCCCTGTCTCTCTCCCCCCACTCTTTTCTTACCTCTCTCTTCCTCTCTCTCCTTCTCTTCTTCTCTTTGGTATGGTTATTGAAGAAAGACACTAATTGGTTTTTCCTGCAGAAACCCTACTCCCCCTATTCTGTTTACGTTTCCATGGTACCATTTAACATGGTCCTCCATCCCTTTAATTTCTTACTAATTAGTAGTTAGATATTGACAGATTTGGGCTTGATATTTTTTATCAAAAGTTCTTCATAGGTATACTTCTCTGAGTATGTACATAATGTCTGTCTGTCTCACTCTCAGTGATGTTAGTAGTCATTGATGATTACTGCTTATATTTATTAATTTATTAGGGACTATAATATAGTGATAATGTTATCATTTCTTCATTTTTTATTAGATGGAAGATTTTCCCAAAGTAAACTTTCTCAACATCAATTATCTGCTTTCCTTGATGTATAGTCCATTATCAAGAAAATGATGATCAATGAAGTTTTAAAATTATTTTGAATTTACAAATTTGAATATATTGGATTTGTGTCAATCCATTGTGGTTAATATCCTTATTGATGTTCAAAGGCCCAAGTCAGTAGGCCAAGTTGACACCTGAGTCTCTTTGACAAGACCATGGTAGCCTTTGAAAATTTCTTGGCTTTCTGGCTGACAAAATGCTCATCAGTAAATTTCCTGGTTCAGAACTGGAATCAACCATCTGTCCAACGAGTACTGGTTCCTTTTGGTGGGAAATGATATTTTTCTCTTGTTGGTAACCATTTGTCTGGCTTGTTTTCCTTATTTAAAAAATTATGATAATAACAAGATTATACTTTCAGGGATCATTTCTATAGTTTGTTACTAAAAAAATTAATAGATTTTATTTCTCAGAGTAGTTTTAGATTCAAAGCAAAATTGAGCAGAAGGTGCAGAGATTCTGTACATATATCCTCTGTGCCCTCATACATACAGCCTTTCCTACTATCAAAATTCTGCACCAGAGTAGTACATTTATTATTATCAGTGAACCTACATGACCACATTATTGTCACTCCAAGTCCATAGCTTACATTAGGGTTCACTATTGGTATGTTCTATGGGTTTTAGAAGATGTATACTGACCTATATGCCCTAATATAATATTATACAGAGTGGTTTCACTGCCCTAAAAATCCTGTGTGTTCCACCTGTTCTCCCCTCCTTCCTCCCTAATTGCTAACAACCACTGATTCTTTTACTGTCTCCATAGTTTTTTTTCTCAGAATATCATATAGTTGGAATCATACAGTATGTAGTGTTTTCAGATTAACTCCTTTCACTTAATTATATGCATTTTAGTTTCTTCCATGTCTTACTATGGCTTGATAGCTCATTTCCATTTGGGCTGCTAAAACAAAATACCTCAGATAGGGTGGCTTATAAACAACAGCAATTTATTTCTCAGAGTTCTGGAGGATCAAAGTCCAAAACTGGATGCCAGCATGGTTGGGTTCAGGTGAAGACCCTCTTCTGGCTTGCAGATTGCTGACTTCTCAATGTAACCTCACATGAAAGGGGCAAGGGAGCTTTCTCTGGCCTCTAAGGGCTGCAAAGTATTCCATTGTATTGATAAAGCGAGGTTTTATTTAATCCATCCCCTATTAATAAACATTTGGGTTGTTTACAATCTTTGTTATTACAAATAACATTTCTTCTTTTTAAAAAAAAAGATTTTATTTATTTATTTGAGATAGAGAGAGAATGTGGTCATGCATTGGTGGGGGGGTGGGGAGCATAGGGAGAGGGAGAAGCAGGCTCCTCACTGAACAGGGAGCAGATTGGAGGGCTCAATCCCAGGACCCAGAGATCATGACCTGAAACAAGGAGATGCTTATCCTACTGAACCACCCAGGCGCCCCTACAAATAATATTTCAGTGAATTCCTGTGAAGCTATCTTTTTAATTTTTTTCAGCATAGCTTTGTAGTAGATTTCTAGAAGTAGGATTGCTAAATCAAAGCGTAAGTGCTTGGGTAATTCTGCTATATATTGACAAACTCCACTCACTGCAGGGGTTAAAAACATTTCGTATTTCCTTAACAACATATTAATGTGCTATTTCTTAACAGCCTTTTCAACAGAAAAGTTGAAATATTTTAAATTGCTTTTGTGTTGCAGACTTTTGGATTTTTTCCCAATCTGATAAGAAAGAAATAATAACTCAGTGAAGTTTTAAATTACACTTCTATTGTTATGAATGTAATTAAAAACTTTTCTTATGTTTAACAGCCATTTTCATTTCTTTTTCCTATGAATTCTGTTCATATATCTAGCCTATTTTTCTATAGGATTGTCTTTTTTCTTTAGTTTTAGAAGCTTTTATACATATTAGAGATACGAACCATTTATGTATAACATATACTTTTTCTTAGCCAGTCATTTGTTTTTTTATTTAACTGTGTTTATTTTCACATTTTTATCTACTCAAGCTCATCATTTTCATTGATCCTGGAGTCATAGTTTTGCCACTTTTAGGTTATAGAATAATTCAGTTGTGTTTCTTTTTAATACTCTTATAAATCACCAAACTAACCCAGTTTAGTGGGTTGTAACCAGAAATTTTTAAATTTTTATATGTATGTATGTATTTTAAAACATTTTATTTATTTATTTGAGAGACAGAGAGAGAACAAGAGAGAGAGCAAGAGAAAAAGAGAGAACATGAGGGTGGGGGGGTGCAGAGGGAGAAGCAGATTCCCTTCAGAGCAGGGAGCCCGATGCAGGGCTCAATCCCAGGCCTCTGAGATCATGACCTGAGCTAAAAGCAAACTTTAATGGACTGAGCCACCCAGGCACCACAAAACCAACAATGTTTTTAAATAAGAATTAAATGGAATAGAAAAACACACATTAAGTGCACATAATATAAAGTATTGAAGACCCTGGAAGTTGTCATTCCTATTCTCACAGCAAGAAAAAAGCTGAACAAACTGAAAGTCATCGATTTTTAGAGTTATCAGAAAACTGAGGTCAAAGGACAAAGTGTTACTACCCAAAACAGAGAGACAGGAAGATAGAGACAATTAGAGGATACCAGGAGTAGAAGTGAGGGAGAAGCAGCCAGTAGCAGGAACCTCTATCTGTGAGAATACTTTGAACTGTAACTGATGAATTACTAAATAGCTCCACGTAGAATAGCTTTGGAGTTAAAAACTCCAAGGGGACCCAGTTTTAATGGGACTCTCCCATTTCTATGAGTTTTACCTGCAGAGCTCCTATGTTCTCACTGTGAGGATGGGAGACAAATCCCCTTGTACTTCTAGACAGAGAAGGGGAAAAGTAACCATTTTGAAATATGTTCTTAGTAAGGTCTACCCTCAAGGGAAACTGTCTTATCAGAGCCTAACTGACTAGGGTTTTATTAAAGCCTAACTGTCCTGAGGGAAGGGAAATACCCAGCTTAGACTCACTAAAAAACTGAGACCCACTAAAAAACTGAGACCTAATTACAGGCCTGTAGAATACTTTCCCTCACCCTACACCTTGCACCCTATCAGTAGGGCTCCTGTATAATATCATGGGATTGAAGCTAAAAGAACTAAAAGCCTCAGATGCTATTTAAGGAGTCTCTATGAAAACCCAAAGACTGCAGGGGAGACGAAAGCAATGACAATAAAGGACATTTTACCTTCTGACACCACAGTTACAGTAAACACT
The DNA here is from genome assembly GCA_004024625.1 of Mellivora capensis. Taxonomy (NCBI): domain Eukaryota; kingdom Metazoa; phylum Chordata; class Mammalia; order Carnivora; family Mustelidae; genus Mellivora; species Mellivora capensis. The sequence continues at coordinate 5,764 of PISX010019175.1, forward strand.
ATCTAAGCCATATAAGCATTAAGCATGTATTGCTTTGTAACAATTTGTATGTGTAACATTTATCAGTATAGACATAGTTATGAACGTGTATATAGATTGCAGTCTAAGATGTATTTCTTACTATGACCTGTAGCCAAAAATGTTGAAAGCAATTAGCATAGGGAATCTATTGACTATGCTCTCTACAAAACGAAACAATACTAGTACCTATACGCTCATAAGCCATTCAAGTACCGTTAAAAGTTTCTCCCATTTCAGGCAGCAACAGCTCAGTGAAGACATGAACGATGTATATTCATGAAAGCAGTTTTCTTATTTTCATTAAAACAGTTGTGATTTCACAGATTGGTACTTCTCAAGCAGAACTTAGACTTTTCAAGTCAGCATAGGTTCTCATGTTCTAGCAATGCTTCTCTCTTAGCTGTGATACCCAATGAGCTAGCAAAAGATGCCGAAGAAGCTAGAGGCCCTTGTAATCTTGACAGACCTGCTTACCTACATCTTACCATTATAAAGGAAGCCATAGTCTTCCTTTATAATGGTATTGTCTGAAGCATGCAGAGGTTTTCAAGTATAAATATGCATATAACTTGTACTACTTGTGTAGCAAGCCTCTTAGTAATTTACTCCCCTTAACATACTGCTATATTCTCTTGCCTGCTCCCTACATCTTTGTTCTTGCTCTTAGAACTTACCTAAATGAATATCGTGCACCTCTAAAACCAAACTTCTCTTAAGTCTAACTCCCCTATGAAATTGTAAAGATTCCCCTGTAGACTGTCCTTCCTTCCTTCCATCCTATTTATAAAAAGGGAGAAAGGAAGATACTCTTTTTTTAAGAGTTCAGCTTTTTATTGAACAGGTTCAGAAGAGGTTTAGTCAGAAAGACCAAAGCCAGTGTCATCATCAGACTCCCCTGATTCTTATTTCTTTGTTTCCACCTCCTATTCATCAGCGGGGTGGGAAGGCAGCCGTGGTAGATGGAGCACGACCTGCTGGGGGCAGGTCCAACAGCCCCTACCTTGCAGACAAGGCTCTTGATGGGACACTGGTCAGGGCCCTTGCAAAGCCCAGCCAGAAAGGTTCAACATTTACACCTGCTGCTTTCATGAGGGCATTGACTGAATGTGACTGTCACTTCATGGTCATGCAGGACATGGGGTGAGTAGATGCAGGCGAGCTCTGAGACTGAAGCCATGGTGTGGGCAAGGGCTGAGTGGGTGCTGCCCGGCAAGACGCTAGTCGTGGATGAAGTGAGGGCCTCACCCAAATGTGGCCTAAGCTTCCTCCAGACAACCGAGCACCTTATTTAACCCAGTCTCTATGTGTCCAAAGAACTGATTTCGTGAACCATTCTTCTTAATAAAAAAAAGTCATTTATCACCATGAGTTTATTACTCATTTCACATGTAGGAATCTTGACACATCTGTTAAATTTTAACTCCTGGAGTAGATGGTGATTTCTTTTAAGTTTCATTTTAGTTGATCAAAAGATTGGTATGTAGCAGGTACTCAACAAATACTTATTCAATGAATGGATTCGTGAAGGACTCAATATACCAGTTGCTGGCTATTTGTTAATCTCTTATCCTTTCTATTATTTTTATGGATATGATTCATTATTTAAAACTTCACAAAATTAGCGATCCATGAAATGGGGCCAGTTATTATAAACATGTCTTTCTAGGGGCTCCTGGATGGCTCTGTCAGTTGAGCATGGGACTGTTGGTTTTAGCTCAGGTCATGATCTCATGGGTTGTGGGATTGAGCTATAAGTGGGGCTCAGTAAGGAGTCTGCTGGAGATTTTCTCCCTCTACCCCTCTTCCCCTGTGCACACATGCTTTCTCTCTCTCTAATAAATAAATCAAGCTTTTAAAAATAATGTCTTTCTGGGGTGCCTGGGTGGCTCAGTGGGTTAAAGCCTCTGGTTTCGGCTCAGGTCATGATCCCAGAATCCTGGGATGGAGCCCCACATCTGGCTCTCTGCTCTGTGGGGAGCCTGCTTCCTCCTCTCTCTCCCTGCCTGCCTCTCTTGCCTACTTGTAATCTCTGTCTGTCAAATAAATAAATAAAATCTTAAAAAAAAATAAAATAAATAAAAATAATGTCTTTCTGGAATTTGAATAAAAACTTGAAAAAAATTTTTTAAAAGAAAATGAAACAGAAGGGAAAAGAAGGGAGTCGTTCTCCTCCTTTCCCTCTTGTGGGAGTGGGCACAGTTTAGAAATAACATTTATAGGTTTTCAAGTTTACAAAGAAGTTTCACACTTGACTTTTTTTTTTTTTAAAGTAGGCTTCCTGCCCAGCATGAGCCCAAGGCAGGGCTTGAACTCATGACCCTGAGATCAAGATCTGAGCTGAGATCAAGAGTCAGTCTCTTAACTGACAGAGCCATCCAGGCACCCCCAAAAGTTTCAAACTTGAAATCATTTCATAAGGAAATGTGCTTTATTTTATACTCACTCTTTTCTCTGTGTTTATCTCCATTTCTTACTTCCCACTTCCTCATCATCACGATCTTCTTTCTTTTGGCCTTTAGGTGCCCAAAATCTCAAGTCCCTTTCCCTGGACCCTGAAAATGGAATGGAAAGAACCCTGGATTTGGTGCTGGGAGATTTCAGTGTAAATCCTGATTCTGTGCACCGAACAACTTACAGGCTTGGGGGAGGCATCCACCTCTCAGAGCTCAGTCTCTTTCCTGTGCAGAATGGACATTCCGAGTAGGCCTCCTTCACTAGGCTGCTGGGACATTCAAAAGTTAACACACAAGGAGGGGCTTGATAAGTTGTTATTTATAAAACTACGTGTTGCCAAAATGCACAGCTGTTGGGGTCTTGCATAAGGGCCCCAAAGAATGTTCTTTGGGTCATCTCTTCTTCTTTGGTTTCTTCCCTTTTCCTTAGCTTACGTCAGAACATTGTTTATTCGTTTTACCATTTAAATTTAATGTTACTGATATAATAAATCTAATATTAACCACTTCCCTTAACTCATTTGATTGGTAACTTGAATTAGGCGAATCATTCCAGTGATGCTGATTCATTGTAATGAGATTGTTTCTCAATCTGTACTACCTCACAATTTAGATTTTAATTGTTTAGGTTGGATATACCAATTATATTTTGACAGGGTTGAATAAAAATTCTATAATGTGTAACTGCTGAAGAAATATTCGTGATATTGTACTGTTAAAAATGTACTAGTTGCAAAAAAAGAATTAAAAAATAACACTGATGGGGGCGTCTGGGTGGCTCAGTGGGTTAAAGCCTCTGCCTTCGGCTCAGGTCATGATCTCAGGGTCCTGGGATCGAGCCCCGCATTGGGCTCTCTGCTCAGTGGGGAGCCTGCTTCCTCCTCTCTCTCTGCCTGCTTCTCTGCCTACCTGTGATCTCTGTCAAATAATAAATAAAATCTTCAAAAAAATAATAACACTGATGATGCTCTCACAATTGCAAAACCATTGAAAAAGATGAATGATGGGGAAAAAAAGATGAGTAAGGAAATTAGTCAGCTCTGTAGTCAGATGACAGACCTTCCTAAGTAAGGCTATTTAGATAACTTCATTCTGTATGTGGACCTTCTAATTAACTTTCTTTTTTCAAGTTTTTATTTAAATCCCAGATATTTAACACACAGTGTAATATTAGTTTCAGGAGTAGAATTTAGTGATTCATCACTTACATATAACATCCAGTACTCATCACAAGTGCCCTCCTTAATACCTATTACCCATTTGAGCCATCCCTCTACCCACCTCCCCTTCGGCAGTCCCTAGTTTGTTCTCTAGAGTTAAGAGTCTGTTTTATGGTTTGCCTCTCTCTTTTCCCCTCTTATGTTCATCTGTCTTGTTTCTTAAATTCCACCTATGAGTGAAATCATTTGTATTTCCCTGACTGATTTAATTTTGCTTAACATAATACACTTGAGCTCCATCCATGTCTTTGCAGATGGTAAGATTTCATTCTTTTTATGGCTGAGTAATATTCCATTGTGTGTGTTGTACACACACAACTTCTTTATCTATTCATCAGTCAATGGACATTTGGGCTCTTTCCATAATTGGCTATTGTTGATAATGCTGCTGTAAACATTAGGGTGCATATGTCTCTTCAAATCAGTATTTTTGTATCCTTTGGGTAAATAAATAGTAGTGCAAATGCTGGATCATAGGTAGTTCTGTTTTTAACTTTTTGAGGAATCTCCATACTGTTCTTCTAATTAATGTTTGAACTCATAATTCTGTGATGTTTTGCCACATTTATTGATTCAATCCTTCTCTCAGTGACACATGGATGCTATTCAAAACACATTTTAAAATAAAATTCTTTGGTCTTTTTTTCCCAGTTAATAAGTAATCTTTACTATAGAATGAAGAAAATTCAAGGAATAAGTAATATATAATAGAGTTACATTCCAGGTATAGATTTTTATTACTCAAATAGGCATGCATATACAACATTAAACAATCAATGTTCCAAACATTCAACTTTGGCATTCTCTTTTTTAAATCTGCAGGGCTCCTCTTTAAGTATCCAGATTCTTGGAAATGTTGACTCATCTTCTAATGTATACTGGAATTTCTTTTTGAATTTTGGGTTTATAGATACTTCTTGATTTTTATTTTAAAGAAATGTAAGAGATCTATAAAACCTATTAAAATCCCTTTATGCCATTGAATCTAGGGTCAGTTCTTTTGACTTAGGTTAGAGCTTCTGTTCAAGTAGCCAAATATCCAAGCAACTCAAGTAGTATATATAAGTTCCACCTACAAAGAATTTTTATTGAGATTTTGTTTAGTTATGTACATTCAGACACTTACTTGGTTTTTGTATATAAACCAAGCATTTTTATGGACAATAAATTTTTTCCTTATTTATTTTCAGCAACTACTCATTCAAAACTTATGTAAGCTAACTTTTGATATAGTAACAAATAACCCCAATGTATTTGTGGGTTATAACAATACATGTGCTCAAGTTCATGAGGATAATGGTTCTGCAGGATTTAGCTGAGCTTGATAAAGCTAGATCTTGCCTCCATGAAACATGTATTTTCATCCTTGGCCAGGCTGAGGGAGTAAGCCAGCATGTTGGACATTTTGGCTATTCTCATTTTGGAGGGAAAAATCAAGAGACTAGATACCAAGCCATGCAAAATATACAAGAACATTTAAAACTTCTACTGAGATATTCACTCAGCCAAAGAAAGTAATATGACCTAGGCTAAAGTCTGTGGGCAAGAAAGGAGACTGGGTTCACAGAGAAGCATGGCAAGGGTATGGAGGAATGAATATTTGTAAAATAATGCAATCTACCACACCTGCCATTGTTTACAAATGTTCACTTCCTTCCTATAAACAAACATAGTCACTCTATTCTAACAATACTCTAAGGTCTCATTCAATCAAAACATCTAGATTGCAATTCAGGCTCTTAGAATATATATTACGCTCAAACACGGCTCTTCTTGACTGGTTATTTGCATCCCACAGAGCCATCATAAAATAGTGGAACCCATAATAAGCACTCCTGTCTAGCAAGGGAAAGAAAGGGAAAACCCAGCAATCACTTACCCACAGCAATTCTGAAATCCCAGTGAGGAATTGCTATAAGGTCTACTAACCTGAGTTAGTGTAGAAAACCTAATCAGTCTGCAGTTTTGTTTCCTGAAGGTAGATTCATAGTCTATGGACTATAAAAAGGAAGGAGGTCCTTCCTTTTCCTGTATCCTATTTCCCTTTGTGGCTACTGAACAGCTTCCTCGGCCTGCCTATAGAAAGTTGAGGGCTCAAGAATAGTTTTATTGTTCAAACAATCATAACTCCTTTTAATTCAGGCCAGTGTCAGTTTGGGTATTATGACCCTTTCAAAAATATTGTTGATTTCTTTGATACCTTTGTTTCCTCTTAACGGCTCCTGCCAATAACCATATCCTATAATTAGAAGACATTCTTCTAGGCTTCATTACAGTAATTTGAACTCTTTGACTTTCTTTGGGCCAAATCTATGATCTCTTTGTGCTGAGCCATTTTGTACAAGTGAAATGACTTACCAGGGATCACTTTAAAGGAATCAGAGGTCTAAAGAAATAGTGTTGTGACAACAGTCTTGATTTGGTTTTTGCTCTCAAGTTTGAGTCTTATTAGTAATAAGTAGGAGTAGTAATAGTTTTAATTAGGTGTACTTTAATTTAATAGAATGAAAATAGTAGCTCTTCATATTATGAAGGATGACAAAACATTTTATAGGTACTTTATAGTATTAATTTTGCATAATTGCTCATGTCTTCTAATCTTTATAATGGGCTTCTACAAGAGAAGAGATAATATATATTGCTTTTCTTCCATTTATTCACTTTAAAGTTTCTTTGAAATTATCCTTAAAATTGCCTACATATTACAATGGTATTTTCATATTCAGAATATGCTCAAGTTGCTAAATTTCTGGTATGCTTCAATTCACTAAAAATAATTCAAATTATTTCATGTAAGAAAATGCACACACAACTAGAAAATGACTTTCCATGCCCTTGAGTTGGTCTTTGCACTGAGGTTTTATCTTAATTTGTAAATAGTTTACTGGCTGGAGATGAGAAACTCTCTTTAAACTGTCTCTGGATTTCTAGATTCTCCTTTTCTCTTCCATACTTAGTTGAAAAAAAAAAAAGGCCAAGTATTTTCTCAGCTCACCTCTTTCTTATAATGCCCAATAAGCAATTTTGGGCCACCAACATTGTTTCAAAAAGTCTTTGCCAAAGTCACAAGTTCATAGGTATATTTTCTGCCTTTCAAGTGATCTCAGGTGACAGTCGTACCAAAATTTTCACCATTGTATAGTATAGGTTGGCATTTTTCCAGCCTCCTTTGATATTAGGGTTCCCATAGTAGGCATGGTGCAAATACTACATATCTTAGTTTTTTGTTGTTGCAGTAGTGCCTTGCTTCTAGGTATCAATTTCTTTATTAATCAACTTTTATTGTGATGACAAGCAATCTTCAAATCTCAGCAATTTACAACAGTCACTTGTCATTCAAATGACCTGGCTCTACTGGGCTGTTTTGGGCTCGGCTTGCATCACATGTCTTCTCTCTTTGAACCAAGTATGAGATACTAAAAAGAAAATCACAGACCCCAAATAGTATCACTTAGGCTAAGTCTCCAAACTAGGGCTTAATCCCTAATCTAACTGCAATATCAATCTCCCCCATAGATGTAATTTTAACTGTCAGTGTGAATTCTCTGATCAGCACCAATGAAATAATCAGCCAATTGGGCCCTCTCCATCTTTCAAAGGAAGATAAGGCAATCTGCAGGATAACACCTTCTGCTCCTGACCTTACCTGATACAATCCTGTTCTTTTGCTAATAACTTTTTTGCCCCACCTTTCTTCCTATAAGAACCTTCCATTTTGTACAATTCCTTGGAGCTTCCGTCCAACTTACTACATGGGATGCTGTCCGATTCATGAATCCCTCAACAAAGATCTTCAAATTTACTAGGTTGAATTTTGTTTTTTTAACATAAGAGTGGCCACTGTTTGAAAGATGCTTTGCCGACTGTAGAAGGTGGGAAGAAGAGGAGGAGTGTCAAACCATGCAAGTGCTTTTAACATTTCTATCAAGATGTGCTGTATGTTATATCTGGTCACATCTCATTGTTCACATCTCTAAAGCAAACCACACAGCCATCAAAGTTAACCAAAGTCAACTGAAGGGAGAAAATGCTTACCATACCACAGGGAAAAAAAACAAAAAACAAAAACAAAACCCAAAACATAACTATGAACAAAAAGTGAAATATACTACAACAGATATTTACTGAAAAGATACTATGACGAATATTTTCTCCCAGCTGCTAAAGGTATTCTGTGAACAAAACAATGTCTCTGATTTCAGAAAATTCAGTCTAGTGGAGAATTCCACTAAGTAAAGAAGCAATGGAAATGTAATGTGAGGAGCATACATGACTGCATGCCACTTAATTCAGAATTAAGACTTTAAGGAAGGCTTCCTGGAGGAAGTAATAACTGAACTGGTACCTGGATGGTGAACAGGGTTAGACTTGCAAAAGGAGTCGATGAACAGTGGACTGCGTTCTCAGCAGCTCAGCATGAGCAAGGACTGAGGGCAAGAGGGAGCCTGGGGAACCAAAAATAATTCAGTATGGTGTCATGGCAGAGACCAACCCTGCCAGATGCACAAAACAATATTTGAGTATTTCATATTCAAGACATTAAATATTAGGTTTAAAACTGTGGAGTCACTCGTCCCATAAACAATTATACCATAATATACTGCTATACACTAAAACTGAAAAAGAAAAACAAAAAAACCTCTGCCTTACATAGCTGGAATAGACCAGAGAGCATGGGCATTTACATTTACATAGTCAGGGTGAAGGCAAAGTGGTTTTATTAACCTGCCTTGTGGCCTGGCACTTTTCTCCAGCATACTTTGTGGGAGAAATCCTCAGAGTTGAAATTGAGTGAATGCTGTTAATATGGTAATTACTTTGCCATCAAGGGCAGCCACTGGCAAGAGAAAAATTGCCTTGAGGTTTGTAGTTTATATAGCTGATTAGAAAACTGAGTTGCAAAAAAAAAAAAAAAGAAAAGAAAATGCAGTTGCTTCTGTCAATTAACTACATTAGCCAGGTCTGGGGGGAAAAACAAACTGAAATGGAATTTTACTCTATCACTGCTCAAGGGTGTGGTTTTGAGTTTGTTCTAATCTGTGTGAAAGAATCTGAAGAATAAGGTGGTTGGGGCGGGGCATAGTGCCGAGCCAGAGTGGCTCAGTCGGCTGAGAATCCGACTCTTGGTTTCAGCTCAGGTCAAGATCTCCAGGTTGTAGGATCCAGCCTTGCATCAGGCTTTGCATTGGGCATGGAGCCTGCTTAAGATTCTCTTTCTTCCCCCATGTCTGCCCCTCCTCTTGCTCTCAAGCTCTCTCCCTCTCTCTCTCTAAAATGAATAAATAAATAAAATCTAAAAAGCACAGCAAAACAAAAGAGATAACAAGTGTTGGCAAAGGTGGAGAAAAAGGAACCCTTGTGCACTGTTGGTGGGAATGCAAACTAGTGTAGCCACTATGGAAAACAGTATGGAGGTTCCTCAAAAATATTAAAAATGGAATTACCATATGATCCCACAATTCCACTCATGGGAATTTACCCAAAGAATATGAAAACACTAATTCAAAAAGATACGAGTATCTCTATGTTTATTGCAGCATTACAATAGCCAGGATATGGAAGCAATTCAAGTATCCATTGATAGATGAATGGATAAAGGAGATGTATATACATACAATGGAAAACTACTCAGCCATAGAAAAGAATAAAATCTTTCCATTTGCAATCACGGGTTGATCTAGAGTATACAATCCTAAGTGAAATAAGTCGTCGGAGAAAGACAAATACCATATGATTTAATTCATAGGTGGAATTTAAGAAAAAATAAGATAAAGGAACAATGAAAAAAAGAGAGAGAGAGAAAAAACAGACTCAAATATAGAGAACAAACTGGTGGTTGCCAGGGGGGAGGTGAGTGAAGGACCGGGTGAAATAGTGAAAGGGATTAAGAGTACAGTGATGAGCACTGAGCAATGTATAGAATTGCTGCACCATCATATTGGACACTTGAAACTAAGATAACACTGTTTGTTAATTATACTTGAAAAAAATTAGATACGGTAAAATGTGGCTTTGCAAAGTAGGCCAGGATACAGAATTTTAAAATATTCACCTTTTTTTAAGATACTCTTCGCACTTCCCTTAAGCACTCATGTGGCCTATCTTTATAAGGACTAGTCATAAGAAGAGAAGTTACAGTCGGCAAAAACAAAACACCAGAGAGAATCATGGAAGAGATCAGCTGTTGAAGCAATATTAATCCACTATATGTGATCTTTCTATCACTGAAAACATTGGACACGTGATGATATATTTGCACCTCGACTCCACCACTGATCGCCACACTGTCATCTTAGGCAAAAGTACTGAAAAGGCAAAGTATGCCTTTGCTTTCTTACGCTCACCCAGGATCTCATTGTTTTTGCTACAAAATTACCACTTTTTCTCCATCCTAATATTAATAACAACCATTTATTGGTTGCTTCACCAGGCTTTGGACACTGTGCTAGTCAATATGTGTACGTGACATAACAATAGCATATGAACACATTTCCCTCACTTGTCAGTGAGGCAACTGAGACACCTCAAACATCAAGTAATTCTCTCAAGTGCATAAAGCTAGTCAAGAGGTACAGACAAGATTCAAATCAGATCTTTCTGACTGTAATGCACAGTTCTGACGAGTCCACGACATCACCATCTTCACTGGACTTGTCTCTTGCACCCTGTAAAGTGACTGGATAGAAGCAAGTATTAGCTTAAACTAATGCTAAGGCATAAAGAATTCTAACCCCTCCCGCTCCCCCAATACCTTTTATCCTTTCATTTTGAAAAATGAACTTGCTTATTCAAATGAATCTCTAATTGGATTGATTTCATGTAAGGTGACAGAAGGAAATGAAACATTTTAGATGAATTGAGGAAGTATTTGGAAAGAGGAGCAGGAGTTACTCAGTTGCCATTTGGATCATCCCACGGAGTTGGTAGCGTAATCTCGTCTAGCTGATGCTTTCTAATATCATGCACTCACACAAGTCAACATGGCTCACCATCTTCTCTCACGAGTGTTTAGAAAATTTTAACTAAAAAGAAAACACTGAAGAAAACCAGTGAGGTGTATTAATAGCACACATGAATTTAAAAGTCCCTAATACCAAGACAAGCTTTCCCCTTGTCTTCATTGATAATATATTTACTAAGCAATTTCAGTTTATCCTTCAGTTTTTACTTACATCTTATGTGAACTATTTCTTCATATACTTACCCATCTTGATTTACTCATAGAGTTCATCTCTTTTGTGTTCCCAAAGCATTTACTATCTTTCTCTATTATGGCAGTTTTTACACATTATATTTTATTATTTTTTTAACATATCAAGCTTTTTTCATTTTAACAATCTCCTAGGGTTACACTGACTTATAGATTTTTAATGAGAGCACTTAACAGTGTTTGGCACTGATTAACTACTGAATAAGTATACTTACAGTTTCTATATCTATATTTCCTATACGGAAAATGCCAGCCACAGGGGCAATTGTAACCTAACATATGCATGCAAAACTGATTCCTCTAATTCATTTCTTTCTCTGTTTTCTTTGCCTCACTCTTCTTTCTCTTGCGAGTCGTGCTTTCCCTTTTGCCTTTTTGCTTTTTGGTTCTCCTTCTCTGTTCTCTCTGACTCTACCTGCCTTTCATCACCGTTTCTGATTAGCCTCATTCTGGATTGAACTCCTCTTTGTGTCTGGGAAGATGGCCTCTAGTATCAGGCTCAAATTTTCCAAGCTTAATAATCTTAGCAGAAAGAGAACTTACTTTCCATAGCATTAAAAACGTTATCATCGATACTGTCTTGATATATCTTATCTTACTTTTTGCTGGTAATATTCTATTATGGGGGTAAGTCAGGAGGATACACCTCAAATATCTGGAACCTGATCTTATCTTTCATGCTGTATTACTTGGGTTTTTATTGGGATAATGCTATGTGACAAACAGCCTCCAAGATCTCAGCTCAGTCTCAGAAGAATCTTTCTGGTTGTTCCAAACTTGGTGCCAGTAGCTCTCAGGCTGCATGCTTCCTCTTCAATGTACTTGATGTGTCCTATTCCCTCAACCTTTGGTTTAAAGCCTCAGGCTTCATTCTAGTTGCACTAAATTAGGTTATGCTCCTGTCTCTCTGAACTAATCACCGACCAAGCTAATGCTAATTAGTTTAGGTCTGAGCCACATGTGCTACTCATTGAGCTACTTCTCTGAAACACATCAGCTGCTTAGCAGGGTGATGTGTGGTTATGGGAAACATAAGCTGGGTGCTAGAACCAAAAGAAGGTGATAAAAGACTGCCAGAATCAACAAAAACACCCAACATAGAATCTGATACTTGCATTTTTTTTTAAGATTTTATTTTATTTATTTGTCAGAGGAAGACAGAGAGCATGAGCAGGAGGAGGAGCAGAGGCAGAAGGAGAAGCAGACTCCCCACTGAGCAGGGGGCCCAATGCGGGGCTCGGTCCCAGGACCCTGAGATCATGACCAGATCCGAAGGCAGGGGCTTAACCACTGAGCCACCCAGGCGCCCCGATGCTTGCATTTAAGTTCAAGTTTGTGGTTAAGCTTATTCTTATCTTAGGAAGAAGGTTTGGGCAACAGCCTTGATGTGAACTGGCTATTAATAGATGCTGCCTCCAAGATGGACATGAGAAGATTTGCATAATAAAGAAGGAAAGATGAAGAAGAGGTACTTTGTAACAGTGATATTTTTCTTCCACCACCTGGTCAAGTGATAAAGAGCAACTACTTAGATTTAAACTTTTTCTTTCCCTGGAAAGAATATAAGACATTTCGAATTAGAAACATCTGCTGGTACATTAGTCATTGTTCTGGTTCTAGGGGGGAAAATAGTAAAATGTTGGTCTTGACAGTGGTGGAAGAGTTACGCAGGAAAATTTTTTTCTTGATAAAAAAATCAAAATATATATGTAAGAAATAGAGAAACAACACATGTTAAATAATACAGGAATTCTGAAAAAAAATCTAGTACATCTGAAACTTCTGGTGCACAAAAAATACTTAAGGGTGGTTAACAAACAATTTTAGTGATGCTGACAAGATTATTGCTACTTCCAGGTCACCTGTTGAGTGTCTCAGACTCTGTGTTTATTCAAAGGACTGTTATGATATATCAATGAAGGATTTCTCATATAGAATTCACTGTGCTTGGGCATCTGGGTAGCTCAGTTGGTTAAGTGCCTGCCTTCAGCTCAGGTCATGATTTCAGGGTCCTGGGATAGAACCCTGTGTTGGGCTCTGTGTTCAGCAGAGAGTCTGCTTCTCCCTCTCTTTTTGCCCCTCTCCCTCACCTGTGTGAACACACATGCAATCTCTCTCTCTCAAATAAATAATCACTGTATTCATAAAGTTCCTACCTTAACCTTTAAAAATACTTGTCTGTAAGGTGTTTTTTAAAAAATATTTTATTTATTTATTTGACAGAGAGAGAGATCACAAGTAGGCAGAGAGGCAGGCGGAGAGAGAGGGGGAAGCAGGCTTCCTGCTGAGCAGAGAGCCCGAGGCGGGGCTCGATCCCAGGACCCTGGGATCATGACTTGAGCTGAAGGCAGAGGCTTAACCCACTGAGCCCTGTAAGGTGGTTTTGAACTGCCCTGAAGATTTTGGCTGCTCTTCATAACTCTACTTGAAGCCTTTCCTCTAAGGATGGCCCACAACTGTTCGCTTATTTGTATTCTAGAGATGAAAAACAATACGTGAAGTGTGATTGAAATAGTCCTGAGTACATGGAAAGTGCTCAGTAAACTGCAGGACCCAGTTATCTTTCTTATTACTGCTCTTCTTTTGCCCCATATAATTTGAAACACTTTTCTGTAAGAGCAAATTCTGTGTGCAAGTTGTTGGTGTAAGGATTTGGTGGCAGGAAAGTCCACCAACACCTTTGTCTGATCTCAAAGGATGAATAAATGAGGCAACTGGCTTCTAACAACTTTGCTTTGACAGCTCTCAGAGCCACCAGAGTCTCATATGCAGTTGGGGCTATTGGTAGGTCCTGGAGAAAGAACGCTTGAACATCCTCAGAATGCCGATGTTTTTTTCAGGGAATAGTATCCATGTGTCTCAAAGTGAAAATTAAATCCAAACTTCCTTCATCATCAAACACTTGCTATTACTCTTTGAAAACTTGGTGAATCTGGTGCTCATGAAAACATGGGTTAGTGAAGATCAGTGTGAAAGGCCAAATAACACATGTCTTCTTCCTCCTCTTTGGTGCTTTTCATGGTCCCAATACTTTTCCAAGAGAAGAATAGCAATGAAACAAAGAATATATAGAAATGATGCTACAAAGGATCACCCCCCAGTTAATGATAGAATAAATGCTAGTTTAATGCAATACAGCTTGTACAGATAATTAAATACTGATCAGCAAACAATCATTTAGAAGTTTGCAATGACTACATTTTTATGCTATGATTTATTTGAGTAAGAATTTTATGGTATGTTTTTATTGCATTACTTACAAAGAGCAGAGGCCATGACATGAAATAATTAGTTGTCTTCATTTTGAGGTTTTTATTTTAAAATATCTGTAGAGAATTTCTTAAAGATTAGGCTCAAAATACAAAATGAAAACTGGAAAGAGTAGTCATGGATATTTTAATAGTTATTTATATTTTAATACTTATTTATATTTACAAAAATGCAAATCAAAATGAGATTTTATTTTTAATGTTTCAGGCTAGACCAGGTGAAATAGCAATGGATGTGGAAATAAATAGTCAGATATTTTGAAGGTAGTGCCATCAAGATCAGTGGTTGAATTGGATCTGGCATGGGAAAGAAAAAAGAGTCAAGGGTAACTCAGCTGTTTTCACTCTGAGCACCTGGAACGAAGACTCGAATAGGAAAGCCATGAACCAAGTAGGAATGAGTTAGGAGTCAGAGAAGAGGAGTTCCTTTGGGAGCATGACAAGTTTGAAGTTTGATTCTATTCTCATAAACAGTATATTTTCCCACAGGCTCATTTTTATTAACTTTGTTAATTTCCAGGTTATAATATTCCTCAACTCAAACCCAAGGAAGAGATTTTGCTTTTCATAATTTGGGTTTTTACAAGTTCCTATAGTGCAACAAATTTTTCAAGATTATCGACTGTGAAAAACAAAATTGTAAACATAAACACAATGTGCCATAACAATTAATTATTGCTATCATAATGTGTTGAGCATTGTGCTAACTGCTTTACAAATGTTAACATTTCTCCTATTTTCGGATAAGTAAAAAATGAGGATTTAAAAGGTCCTGGGGACATAGTTAACATAGCAAGTGAGACCATTTTGACTCTAAGGGCCATGCTTAAAGGCATTAAAATATATCTTTTGTGTTGTGCTTTAAAAAAAATGGTGATACTGATTTTTATGAATATATTCTAAATATTTCTTTTTTTAATTTGATTTTTTAAAAAGATTTTATTTATTTATTTGACAGACAGAGATCACAAGTAGGCAGAGAGGCAGGCAGAGAGAGAGAGGACAAAGCAGGCTCCCCGCTGAGCAGAGAGCCCGATGTGGGGCTCGATCCCAGCACTCTGGGATCATGACCTGAGCCAAAGACAGAGGCTTTAATCCACTGAGCCACCCAAGCGCCCTATATTCTAAACATTTCTAACATTTTCTTTATCTTTTACCTTTTATAAGAATATTTTTATTTGGTTTCATACTAAATAGAAGCAAATATTCAAATTAATTAATCATATACTATATGTAGCATGATTTATTATACCTGGTTCCAATTTAAGAATTGATATGGCATTAGAGTAATCATACTGAATTGTTATCAGAATCAGTAGTCATAAAAACAAATGCATATGATATTGTTGAGTGAGCTGAAAAATATGTCAACGATACACACTACATAACTGTATTTTTGAAAATCAGGAATTAGGCCAACAACACTTTTTTAAAAGTTGGAAGTGTGTGTCATTCTAAAAGATGAGCTTAACAAATTATAGTTTTTGCAAATATAATTTTCAAGATGGTAAACCTACTGAACAGGTACTGGATCTAAATATTTAAATATTAATGTGGGCACATTAGTCCAAGAGGAAACTTCTTAGTGATGAGGAGCAATTGCCCAAATGAACGGAAGGAGGTTAATCAATTACTGATTAGTCTTGAAGAAAATCCAATCACTGGATTTTCCACAGAAAAAAATCAGGCTCCTCTGGGCTGCACACAAAATAAGACCAGAAGAGGAATCTAGTGGTGCCAAAAGCAAATCTGGATTAATCATTAGTGGCTGGTCCTTTGACAAGTGTGGTTTCCTGCCTGGGATGTCATACTTCTGTATTGAGTTTTGACTGCTTCATGGCCAGAGACCATCATCCCTTCATCATAGCATCCTATGGAAGATCCCATGATATCCCACTTCTTCAGCATCTTCTTCAGAGAAAATTATGTTAAAAGGAGCATCACTGGTGGCACTGAAGGTGAAATGAAGTGATACAAGGTCAGACTGGTACTTATGGGGAAGGAAAGTCTCACTGTCTTGCCCTAGTGATAGCAGGAGTTATAAACTGACCTTGTAGATAGAATCTCTGCTGTAGAAAGTCTTTAGATTTTTAAAATACAAGCAATAGGGGCACCTGGGTGGCTTGGATGGTTGGGCGTCTCCCTTTGGGTCAGGTCATGATCTCCAGGTCTGGGATTGAGCCCACCAGGCTCCCAACTCAGCAGGGATCCTGCTTCTCTCTCTGCCTCTCCCCTTGGTTGTGTTCTCTTTTTCTCTCTCTCTCTCTCAAATTAATAAATAAAATCTTTTAAAGAAACACAAGCAGTAAGAGATGCCTTTTTTCCTATTTCCCCAGAATATCTCTAATAGCCAGTAGCCAATCCACGGAAATGTGGAAAGCTACCTCAAAGAGAGAATAGAGAAGAGCTAGGACAGTTACCAATATTCAATGTGGCCAGATGAATGAGCAGAGGCTGACAGGCTGGACTTGTATTTTCACCTTCAAGTCATATACTGTCTCTGTGCCTATGTGGCAGAATTGGCATAACCAGCAAGGCATCCCAGCTCTTTGAGTGTTTCATCCTTGTTACCACGTCTTTCATAAAAAAAAAGCCCGAATTAAAATCCACTATTGCATTCTCCCCTTGGTAGCCCTTCCCATTCTGACTGGATTGGCTCAGCCAGAGAAGCTCCAAGGTGAGCCAAGAAAGGATGACTGCCCTCTCCCCATCACACTCCTAACTTGTCGATATGGGGTAAAATTATCCTGTTACACATTTTGAAAGATTATTTGTTGAAAAGTTAAAAAATGCTTATATTTTCAACTTATTCCTATGTATCAATAATCAGAATTAGAGAATTCTCTAAATTAGACCATGCATTCCCTGGTTCCAGGTAGCATTAATCAAGAAACCTTCCTTTCCTCTTAGGTTCATGAGCCTGACTCACAAAGGACCTGATATGATTATGCACCGTTCATGATTTTTTTCAGATGGACTGAATCAATATTGAAATCACACTCTCTCCCCTCTCCCCCAAATTAGTGACATTTGAAGTCAACCATATTCTTTCTTTTCTGTCATCAATGGAACTGCTACCTTCCTCCCCCTGTCTCTTGTTGATATTAGCTGGTCTCCTGCTATTACTTGGCATTCTGATTCCTGTCTTTGCTAGCTACCAGCTGTTTTAAAACTTCACTTTTTCTTTTCTTCTTCTTCTACTTTTTTTTTTTTTTTGAAAACTAAATGCCTTTGCAGAAACACTTTTTCCTTAATGGTGAATTTATTCAAGAAACTTAACATAGATTGAGATTCTGGCAATTGTAGGCTTAAAAAACAAAACAAAACAACAAATAGTAGGCCTTATTTAAAATCAGATTTAAGGTGAGATAGTGAGAAAAATGAAGAATGTCTCTTAGAAAAAAAAAGCTTTAGAAATTCTTAATAACTTTAGTCAGTCCTAACTTGTAGGTTAATAAGGTCCTTTTTATAAATTAACATTCTTTTCTTTTGGTGTCTCATTGAATGTTACTGTGCTATACGTTTACTTTATTCATTAAAAAAAAAAAAAAGCCTGCTCATTTAATGCACAGAACACTGATTTCCCCTTGGAGATCTTAGATTCTGGTTTAGTTCCTTATTTCCAGTCTTTACAATTTTCTACCTAGATAAATGACTATATTTTCCTATTCTTAATTTAAAAACAGGTCATGAGAAAAAAGCTATGCCAGTGCGACTAATCTTCAGATTGCCAGTGCCAGGAAAGCAACACTCATAATATTGTTCTCACTGGCTTTCCTTTTGGAATTGTGGTGCCAGGGAAAATGATTTACTGCCAGCCTGGATCTGAGACTTGGGCTTTGTAGAAAAGATTTATTGGCATCAAGTTTGCATAAGGCCATAATCAGTCCTGAAAAGACATTTGTCACTATAAACCCTTTATTTTCAGGTGCCTGACACTTTCCATAAAACTATACTTCAAGTGGAAAAGTCATTTGGGTTTTCAGATCCTTTATTCCAGGATTTCTTGATCATTTAAAACGTCTATCATTAATTGAACTTTCTGGATACACGAGCACAGTGTTTCTGGGACCTATCACTAGGTTTCCATGAGGCAGGGAGGGGTGGGAACCATAAGTGTACATTTCGAACAAGTGCCTGAGGAGCTTCTGCGGCAAGTAGAAAACAAGAAACAGTCTCAGGACAGCAGGTACGGAGTCCCCTGCATAAGCTCTGGCTCTGTTTGTGTAACCTTGACTAGCTGATGTGGCCTCTTGGTCTCACTTGTTTCCTTGTATTTTCCTTAAATATGCTTTAATTGGGCAAGGACACTTTCGGCTTCTAAATCATGAAATTTAAAGAAAATAAAGTAAGGGAGTACCGACCCTACAGGAAGTACATATAGGAAGCAGATGATGCATCGTAGTTCTCTTCTCTGCAATCCATAATGACAAACACAAACACACAAACAAAATTACACGTGTACGTGCACCCATGCATACTTGGCCCTCAGTTGGGGGTGGAGCAGCTCTAGGAAGGGTGAGTCGGTCGATCTTGATCAGAATGAACAACTTGTAGGAAGCAGCAATTAAGGCAAGGCCACAGCCCTGCAAGCTGGTGAGGTTAGGGGACATAAAACAAGAGCCAAAGCTTATTGCAAGATGGAAAATCAAAGAGGCCCTGTCTTGAAACACCAGTCTCAAGGATGACTAAGAAGCTGAAAACATTCCTCAAGTACCAATGACAGGCCCTCAGATTTAAACAAAGAGTTTAAAGTGCTTAATGCACTTAAGGTAGCCTGAAATAGCCAACTATTGACTTCACCGTGTTCATTAACTCACCAAGAAACTGTGCACAAATTAATTAGTCCATCGTTTACTCTTATCTGTGCCACAAATCAAAGGGGTTCAAAAGTCAACCTAAAAGCTCTTGTGCATTTCAATTGATTCCAAATGTAAAGTCATTAAAGCATTTGCTTTTTATATAAAATAATTTATAGCGATCATCCTCTATGATGTGAATCTGTGAGCTCTCTCTGAGGTTACTTACATGTTAAGCTCTGAAGTTTATATGATTGTTGCATTCTACTTCCTCTTAGAAAAACCTCCCTTTAGTCAGTTTTGGAGAAAATACAGTAAATCATGAAATCAGCCAAAAGAAAGAAACCACCAAGCAGTAGTACATATTATCATGTAGCTGTTATTTCCAGAATTATCCATTTTGGTGTTTGTTCAAAACATACTGGTTGAATTGTTTATTTTCAAATGAAATATATATTCACAGAAGGGATTTGCCTTGGTCACTGTTTCATTAATAACCAAAGAATATTTTGTGAGGTGTTACAAGGAAAAATAAAAATCTTGTAAATTTGTGCTTTTAATATCCAAGTCTGATTTAATGTAATGGATTTATTACTGGGACAGATACAAATACATCTATTAATTCAAAATAAAATTTTATATTGACACAGATATCTAGGTCTTCAACCTAGATTGAAGGTTGAAGTGTTTAAATGTTTTAATACCAGTTTAACATTTATTCTGATTATTTAAAATGGATTATAGATCATTAGAAAAGAAATATTCAAATACCAGAGATGAAAACTTCATGGGATATTTTAAATGATTATTGATTATAAAAACATAAAGCGTGGGCTTGTCTCTTCAAATAATCAATAATCAATTAAACAATTAATATTGATTGGATTGACTAACTTAGATACACCAAGACAGTACAAAAGAACTCTTGCATGGAGCCCCAGGGAAACCACGTTGCTCAGTCACAGTGGGTGTTCATATTGTGCACTGAGGGTGGTGCCACTGGATTAAGCAGGGCACCCCCAATCTGGAGGGTTGGATGCAGCAGCCCTTCATGCCTCCTGTCCTCAACTAGCTTGCAATCCATCTGAGCAAGGGGAGGAAGCAGGCAAAACTGGAGGTAAGATTAATGCACATGAAACAATAGTAGCAAGAAAGTATATATAACAATAAAATGAAAAAGAAGGGAGAAAAAATAAAATGAAGATGGCATATGCCATGGACAGGGGAATGTGGTTTGTTTCTTTTCCCCCTCACTGTGTGCTAAGGAGCAGATTGTAACAGGACTTGGGTAGCCAAGCATGCGGCTGAGCACACATTCTGTGTAACAGCGTTGCCTGTGGGCACGGAGAAGCCCAGAAATTAATGACTACAACTGAGGCCCTAGTAAGAATTTTAAAAATGATCCGAGAAAAAACTATAACCTCTAGTCATTTGATGAGACTGGGTTTTAGTCATAAGGGAAATTTCAGTTTCATTGTGAAATTACTGGCTTGATAGGTTACATTTTATTTCTGTATTTTAATTGTATTGTGAATTCATAATTCCCTGGTGAAAGCACCTATCTTTTATTTAAAATGTCCCGAGGAAGCTGGGTGGAGGTGGGAGTGGTTTTGGTTTAGGGAAGGAATTGTGTGTGTGGTGTTATGGATAAGGAACAAGTTCACAAAGACCAGTTCCATGAAAAATATTTCTCGTAAACTTATGACAGAATGCTGTTACACATAAAGCTGAGCATGCAGTTGGAGATGGTATGGACAGTTGAATGCTGTAGGTGTTTTATTCATCCTTCAGTCTTTTGCTTAGGAATCACTTCTTCCAGGAAGCCTCCCTGATCTCTCAGGTTAGGTCACGTGTCCCTCCTGTGGCTTTGCCTCCTGTGCTCAACTATCAAAACACTCATTATTTGGTTGCAATTGCCTGTTTACTGTTTCGTCTCACATAACAGAAGAGCAACAAAGATTCATTAAATATTTTGCTTAATAAATCATCTTTCTTAAAAGTAATTATCTTTAAGTAATTATCTCCTTTAATAATACAAACGAGGGCTCCTGGACAGCTCAGTTATGTGTCTGCTTTCAGCTCAGGTCATGAGCCTGGAGTCCTGGGATGGAGCCCTGACTCTGGGCTCCCTGCTCAGCAGGAAGTCTGCTTGTTTCTCATGCTCTGCCCGACACCCTCCCATCCCCCCAAGCCTCCCCGGTCATGCTCGTTCCCTCTCTCAAGTAAACAAATACAACGTTTAAAAATAATAATAAGAACTGTATAGTGAGATAGGTATCACTATTAGTTTATTTTACAAATAAGGAAATAGAATTGTAAAGGGGTTAAGAAAATGCCCAAGGTCAAAGAGCTAGAACGTTGCATAGTAAGAATTCAAATCCGAACAGTCTAACTACAAAGCAGGGAAAGTGTATTTTGCACCTGCTGTCGGCACAATGTTGGGCACTTAGCATCCAGATACTCATTGTATGAATAACTGATGTCTGATGAGAGGGAGACATGCAAATTGGAGCTATACAAGAAAGCTTGCTAGGAAGAGGGTGTGATTTGAACTAAACCTTGAAGAATGGGCAAGATTTGGATTAATTTATAGAAAAGTGGAGAGCATTAGACCTGGAGAACTTGAGCCAAGCAATGAGAATGTGTACATGGTATGTTTTGGGGACAATCAGGAGGCTGTGGACATGGAGACTGGGTAGGCATGTTGAAGTCAAATTGTAGAACATCTTAGAAATGCAGGCAAAGTAACTGGGTAAGGAGCAGAAAGCCATTAAGAGACTGTGTGTATGAGAGTGACATGACAAGAACAGCTTTTAAGTGAAAGTATTATGTAAAAAAAGCAACCATTTCGGCACATTTTAAAGAACGCCTATTTTACTAATAAACTGATTTCAAGCAGGGTAGTTTTCATTTTATTATGTCTACTCATTCAACTGAGTACCTGTTCTTTGTTATATATATATACTGTAAAGGATGCAATAATTTGCAAATGTGGTTTAATATAATTTCTTTTAGATGTATTACTGTTCAATTTTGAAGTTTTTTTTTTAAATATTTTATTTATTTATTTGACAGACAGAGATCACAAGTAGGCAGAAAGGCAGGTAGAGAGAGAGGGGGAAGCAGGCTCCCTGCCGAGCAGAGAGCTCAATGCAGGGCTCGATCCCAAGACCCTGGGATCATGACCTGAGCTGAAGGCAGAGGCTTTAACCCACTGAGCCACCCAGGCGCCCCTTGAAGTAGGTTTTATCTTCTTTTGAAATATTAGGAGGCTCTCATCTCACTTAAATATAATATATCTTAATGCCTTCAATTGTATCTAATATGTCCTTTGTCAAATTGATTAATCTCCTAGCTGACATCCAATATAGTCACCATTTAAGATGATTAGGTCAGGCCAAAAATTAGTTCCTTAGCTTATCAATTTCTTTTTTTTAAGATTTTATTTATTTACTTGACAGAGATCAAAAGTAGGCAGAGAGGCAGCCAGAGAGAGGAAGGGAAGCAGGCTCCCTGATGAGCAGAGAGCCCAGTCCCAGGACCCTGAGATAATGACCTGAGCCGAAGGCAGAGGCTTAACCTACTGAGCCACCCAGGCGCCCCAGCTTATCAGTTTCTTCATCAATGTTGCATGCAATTGCTAAAGAACTGTATGGTTCTGCCCTTGGCTCTTATTTGATATATGGATCTATAGCTTGGAGAAGGTAAGCTCACGAAATTTATAGATGACACTAAGCTGAAAAGAAAGCAACCTATCTGATGTCACAATCTAGAAAAGTTAGAGCAAGGGTCAAATCCAACAAGATGGAAACACTGGGGATAGATTACGTCTCTAGGCCCTATGACCAGCAAAAGACAATACGTGGGCTAAATATCCCCGGATGTCCCCACTAGTGAGTTTATAGTTGATGGTGACAGCCCTGAAACTTAACAGAGAATACTCTCATACCTAATCTGTGCTACCCTGGGAGGATGCAATCCCATTTTACATTGATAATGGGTTTTAAGTAAACATACACATCATATATGTTTGTTTGTTTGTTTTTAATCCATCACTCTCTCAACTTGGAAAGCACTATAATTAGAAACAAAGAAGTCCAATTGCTTTCTCAGCTTTTCAAAATGTCAAATCCATCACTTTTGTTGGTCAAAAAACATAACTGTGACAATGGTGGTTCTGCCTTACAGTGGCCAAAGAACTTTATGAGTCTGGTGTCATGTATTATAGATTCCTTCTGTGAGTGGTTTAATGAACTCTGGTATAGTAGCTCTATACCCAGACAAAATCTTTTAACAGGGCACAAATTCACCAGAATCATAGATAATCCTTCTCTTGATACTTTTTAGGCTTATATATTCTCTCTCTCCCTCTCTCTTTGGTCAGATCGGATACTTTTTAGGCTTATATATTATCTCTCTCTCTCTCTCTTTGGTCAGATCTAAGAAAGATAAGAAAGCGAGAGATACTGAATTTTATTTCCAAAAATTATCAATTACCAGAATAAAAGGAAGAATTTGTTTTCAATCCACATTCGCTGTTTACTTCTGAAGGTTCTTAAACTGTTAGACCCAATTTTTCTTCTAAGTTGTCATACGATTGATAGACCCAATTTTAGTCCTAATTTACCAGATGGGTCCTTGAAAGATAGTCTTCATTTTGTTAAATTCAAATTATCTTAAAAACTTCCAAATTAAATAATCCCTCCCTCTCCCCTCTGCCACACATATACATACACACTCACACAGGTACAGATGGGGTTTATTTGTGTCTATGTTTTTTCTGGATCTCTAGACACTAATAAAACTCACACACACAAGGGTTTCTAGTTCAACAAAATACGTCTCAAAAAACCAAAATACATATCGAGAACTATATCTAGAAACTACTGAATTTAACCATCCTTTTATTCTTTAATCTGCCTGTTTATTCATCTAACAAATGTTTATTTGAATATAATGTTGTTAAAAGTTCAAGTTATAGAGCCAGATTTCCTGGGTGTGAGTCCTAAGTATTCCAGTTATAGGTTGTTGGACCTTGGTTGGGACTGTCACATTGCTAAATTGGGGATAACAATAATACCAGTCCTATAGGATTATTATAAGGACTGACTTAATACATGTAAAATGCTGAGGGCAGCATGTGACACATGTGAATGCTGTATTTGTGGTGGTGTTATTGTTATCATCTCTATGCTTATCAATTTTAATCTTTTTCTAAGGACAGATACTAATACTTTTGACAAACATACTCACCCTTAAAGATATCCTAAAATGAGATTTAGCTCTAAAATTATGGAGAATATAGGGTGCCTGAGTGGCTCAGTGGGTTAAAGCGTCTTCCTTCGGCTCAGGTCATGATCCCAGGGTCCTGGGATCGAGCCCCGCATTGGGCTCTCTGCTCGGCAGGGAGCCTGCTCCCTCCCCCCGCCACCCCGCCTCTGTCTGCCTCTCTGCCTACTTGTGATCTCTGTCTGTCAAATAAATAAATAAATAAATCTTAAAAAAAATAAAATTATGGAGAATACATCTTACTGTAGGTGATACTTTGTTCCTAAGAAGAACCTTGGTGAAATGGAAGGTGAATGTTATTGAAATATGTATTCATTGAAAGAATCCTCTCCAGAGAAGCCACGTTCTGCAGCTTAGTGTTATGACATGGGTAAAATTTGTATCAGTGGCTGAGCTAAAACAGTTAACTGTCTGGGCAAAAGTAGAAAAAAAGATCAGAATAAAAAATTACAGGGAAAAGTAGGGGCTGGTATTCTCTTGCCAGCTTAATTCTGTTGACCCTGATAGACTTGCCCCAAAATAGTGCCACTGACATGGCACATAGATAAATGGGTGCTTCCCACCTTGCATAAGATCTGCTTTTGGTCTATAGAAGAAATTAAAGATGCAGTTATCCTACCTTCTTTGGGGTTCTTGTTCTCTTTTGTTCCTTTTTTCTAGTCATCTTCTTCATTCTCATATCTGCATTTTCCCCAATCTCAACACTCATTTCAATAAGATGATGACCAGAGTCACACTCTATTCTTTGATTTTTTTCTTTCGGAGGCTCCTCTCTCTTCTTGTTTCTTATCGATTTCATACTAGCAGCATTTTGAGGGGAAAAAAACAACAATCAGAAATTAGAAAGGGAAGGGTCCTGCAATGCCCCAAGTGCCAACTGACTGAATGGATTGGTGTGGGTTGAGCGGTGGGGAGAGAGTCCAGGAGACAGTGTCTGGATCTGGGCAATATAATTCCCAGAGAACTGCAGTTCATTTTTGGGATATTTCTCTCTGTGTCTGAAAATCTAAAAATCCCATTTAAAATGCATAAATTGATTCCACACCTAGTGATCTCTAGCACTACAACTTTATAAATGATACTTTGAAATTATCTAGATGGGCATTCTGGTGGTTCTAGGGAAAATGATATGGTCATATGGTTAAATGTGGCTGATGTTTTAAATAGTGCCACTATTTAGACTTCTCTAGGGACTCTGTTACTTCCAGAAGTTAGATCCTAGTTCAACTCTTTTCCACCACTCACAGCAGGTTAGGGACAGACTGAGTCCTTCTTATGGAGTTGAGTCAGTTGCTGCTGGATCTAATCAGGGTTTATCCAGTGGATCATTCTAGCATGACAACAAAGGAAGCAAGCATTCCTCTGAGCGGGGGGCACCTGGATGGCTCAGTGGGTTAAGCCTCTGCCTTCAGCTCGGGTCATGATCCCAAGGTCCTGGGATCGAGCCCTGCATCGGGCTCTCTGCTCAGCGGGGAGCCTGCTTCCTCCTCTCTCTCTGCCTACTTATGATCTCTGTCAAATAAATAACTAAAATCTTTTAAAAAAATTTATAAAAAAATTGCTTTCATTGCACTTCTAAAATCACCAATTATCATGAAAAGAGGAAAACTGGAAGTAACTTCGATAATTTCTAGCTCTCAGGCACTGACAACATGATGGGTTAACTGTGGCTTAAGTTTCATGGTGACATTTTATTTCCTAATTTTAGGGAGGATAGGCTCTTTCAGTTACTTTTATAAGCTGCTAAAAGTCTTGTCAAGTTCTCTGCTTCCACTACACCAGAACCTTTGAATGATTAAGAGATAAATTTTTGGGTGTTGGTCATTTTCCAGTGTAAATCTAAATGTCACTGGAGGAACAAAGGAAAACCATCATTATGAAGACCAATGTACTGGTGTAGACCAAGGATATGGCTGCTCCTTCTGATTCACCTGTTCTTCTGTCTAAGCTTTGATTCCTCCCAGAAACCTAGAAGTACTAATAATCCTTCCTAAACATGGAGAAACTCTGAGGTAATAGGGCAAAATGAAATTAAAATTAAATGGGGGATCAAATTGGTTTTAAGAGAACAGCATGTTGTAATAAACAAGATGAAGCAAGAAGGAAGGTTAGGACTCAGAATGCATTTTAGAAGTTGAGCACATTTCCTGATGGAGAGGTGAACCTTCCTTTTGGTATTATTTTGCTTTTCCTTTTACATATCAGATACTCAGAAATGGATCACTGAATCATGCATGATTCACTTCTTATGTATTAGTTATTTATGTAGTTATTTTTAATAATGGAAGGAGCAGACATGAACCCACAGCTCACAAGTGCTTGACAAAAACAAGAGGCATACGTTTGACTCTAAGTTTCTTTACAGCCAAAGAAAAGAAAGGAACAGAATCAGTAACACGATTTGCAATTTTTATGAAATAATGATAAAAAGAAGCCTGTTCCTCATTATGGCACTATGAAGAATTTTCTGCAGTTAGTCTCATAGTGAGAGCATTATAAAATGTAAAAAAAAAAAATATTCAGCAACAAGTCGCTGTATTCACTAACAACACATTCACAATACATTTTACAGAATTTTATTCACTTTGGCTCTGTTTGTTGCACTGAATGAGGTTAGCTTATGTTAGTCCATGCCTGAATGTAAATAGATGTGAACTGCAAACTTTATGTAGCTCACCCTGTACACAAAAAACATTTGGAATTTCCATCTCTTAAATTTTTTGAGTGGAAGATATATGCGACTCGAAGTGGCATTTAAATGAGCACAGCATCTCTCTGGCTGCACACTTTCCCAATTTATAACCAAAAATAAGGCTTGATTACCTGTCTGTCCCAAACCCAACCCATTCAGAGAAAGACTGCAGTTTGGACGACCTTGCTCATATTCTTCTTTGTTTATCATTAAACTGTTTTTGCTTAATTTGTTGAAAAATATTTAGAGTGCCTATTATGCACTATTATGTATTAAGTGCTGAAGATGCAGTAGTGAATGAAATAGACACAGTTGTCCTGCTTTGATGGCCTGAGGGAGGGGGAAAGCAGTTGTGGAAGGCAAACTAAGCTCAGGAGGCAGCATGGGAGCAGGTAGTACAGAGCCTCGTAGGAGGTAGGAGGGACTTTGAATTAGACTCTCAGCAAGATATACAGCTATTGGAAGGTTTTGAGCAGAACGACATGATCTTGTTAAAGAGAATCAATCTGGGGCAAGGACAAAAACTAGAAGACCAGTTCAGTGAAATAATCCAAGATGGATTACAAATCAGAAAGAACAATTCCAGGTTTCTTTTTCCTATGTCACTATGCAATACTTATCCTCTCTACTAGAACTTCTAACACCTCTCCTTCCACACCCTTGGCTGTTGCTTATTTTCTGTTTTCACAGAGAAACCATCAACTCTTTGCCTTCTTACCACCACTTCTGTCCCTTGGTTTATAGCCATGCCATTTACTCTACCTTGCCCCTGGCCAGCCCTGAAGAACTGTCTCTACTCCCTTTACTAATCTACTAATCTCATCTCCTCTCAACTACCCCTGGACATCACTCCAGAATCGTCTCTTCTTTCATTGCATTATCATTTCTCATTTTCTTTGCATGTTTCCCATAAGCAGATAAATATGCTAATACTCTTCCAATATTAAGAAAATCCTCTCTTGACCCCAATCTACCACCCAAGTACAGCCTTGTCTTCTACTCTCCTTTAGAGCAAAAATCACATAAAGAATAATTATTTCCCCCCTTTGTCCTCTCTTTCAGTTTTTTGATGTTATAAGCAGTGCTGCTATAAAAATTATTGTATATGTCACTCTCTTTGCATGTGTGGGACTTTTTAGGTATGAACATAGAAGCATAATTCCTGTCAGATTGTGCGTTTTCAGCTTCATTAAATATTGCCACATTGTTCTCCAAAGTGTTTACATCCATTATATTCTCATCAGCATTAAAAATGGGGCTCAGTCCATGGACCTTTTTACTTCTTTGACTATACTACTATTTTGGTGACGGCTTCTAGTATCAAGGCTTTAAATACTATCTCTACAATAAAAATTCCAAAATTTTTACTCTAGTTCTAAACTATCATATTAATTCTTGACTTATCTATTTTCAGCTGGACATCTAATAGTCTTCCCAAACACATCAAGCCCAAAGCTGACTTCTGATCTTTTCTTTTGACCTGGTCCTCCTGCATTCCTCCCAATCTTTGTAAACAGCAACTGAATTCTTTCAGTCGCTGATCCAAAACCTTGGTGTCTCTCACATACGCTGCCTGCAAGCCAGTAGCAAATCCATTATTTTTACTTTCAAAATGTCTCCACCTTCTAAACATATTTAGAGTCTGGATGTTTTTAATTCTCTCTCTCCCACTGCTACCACCCTAGTTTAATCCTCCATCACATTTTGAATAGATTATGCAACAGCCACTTAACTTGTCTAACTGGTTCTGTCCCTTTACTTCCTTACAGTTTTGTTCTCAACCCAATGGCCAGAATGATTCTTAGATCATTTTGTCCTTCTATTCAAATTCCTCCAGAGGCTTCTCATCTCACTTATAGTAAAAGCTAAAGAATCCTCAATGGCTTAAAAGGTATGACACAATCCAGTAACAATGGAAAAGTCTGACAATATTGAATATTGGTGAAGTTGTGGAACACCAAATGGTTTTATTTTATTGATTTTTAAATTTAACATAATTTGATCTTTTAATTTGCTGATGAGACTATAATGGATGTAAACACTTTGGAGAACAATGTGGCAATATTTAATAAAGCTGAAAACGCACAATCTGACAGGAATTGTGCTTCTATGTTCATACCTAAAAAGTCCCACACATGCAAAGAGAGTGACATATACAATAATTTTTATAGCAGCACTGCTTATAACATCAAAAAACTGAAAACAATCTAAACATCTATGTATAAAAAATGGATAAATAAATCTTTGTATGTCTATACACTAGAACATTAGTAAGCAATAAAAATCAAGAAATGAGAGCTACATGAGCCAACATGGAGGGTTGCATAGAAGCCTTCACTCATATTAATGTTTCATTTCCTAAACAAGGTAGTGGGGTCACAGGTATTTATTAAATTAGTCCTTATAGCCTCTGAATATCTGATCTATCTCATAGGTTTTAAAAGAGGAAAATGGGAAATTTGTAGAATGTGGGAAGAGTTTAGAGAGAGAGCTTGCTGGGGGAGGGCATGGATAGACACAGGGATGAACATATATAGTCATGCCTTGGGGCTGAGGAACTTAATTTCCTTCCTTCCTCTTTATCCTCTCCTTCTGCAGTTTTCTTGGCTTATATTACCATCTTTTCAATAGCCTTCTGTTTGTTCTTCCTCACCAGGTTTATTTCCCAGAATTCATTTTTTATAGTTCTGAGTGGTTTATATAAACCCAAATCTGATCATATCCATCTCTCTACATGTAAATCTTAAAACACTCTTCATTACTTATAGTGAATGTAGTAAATTTCCTTTTTTTTTAAATAAACATATAATGTATTTTTACCCCCAGGGGTACAGGTCTGTGAATCGCCAGGTTTACACACTTCCCAGCACTCACCATAGCACATACCCTCCCCAATGTCCATAACCCCACCCCCTCTCCCGACCCTCCTCCCCCCAGCAACCCTCAGTTTGTCTTGTGATTAAGTCACTTATGGTCTGTCTCCCTCCTGATCCCATCTTGTTTCATTTATTCTTTTCCTACCCTCCAAACTCCCCATGTTGCATCTCCACTTCCTCATATCAGGGAGATCATATGATAATTGTCTTTCTCTGATTGACTTATTTCACTAAGCATAATACCCTCTAGTTCCATCCATGTCGTCGCAAATGGCAAGATTTCATTTCTTTTGATGGCTGCATAGTATTCCATTGTATATATATATACCACTTCTTCTTTATCCCATCATCTGTTGATGAACATCTTTCCATAGTTTGGCTATTGTGGACATTGCTGCTATAAACATTCAGGTGCATGTGCCCCTTCACTACGTTTGTATCTTTAGGGGAAATACCCAGTAGTGCAAATGCTGGGTCATAGGGTAGCTCTATTTTCAACTTTTTGAGGAACCTACATGCTGTTTTCCAGAGCGGTTGCACCAGCTTGCATTCCCACCAACAGTGTAGGAGGGTTCCCCTTTCTCTGCATCCTCACCAGCATCTGTCATTTCCTGACTTGTTAATTTTAGCCATTCTAACTGGTGTGAGGTGGTATCTCATTGTGGTTTTGATTTGTATTTCCCTGATGCCAAGTGATGTGAAGCATTTTTTCATGTGTCTGTTGGCCATCTGGATGTCTTCTTTGCAGAAATGTCTGCTAATGTTCTCTGCCCATTTCTTGATTGGGTTATTTGTTCTTTGGGTGTTGAGTTTGCTAAGCTCTTTATAGATTTTGGACACTAGTCCTTTATCTGATATGTCATTTGCAAATATCTTCTCCCATTCTGTCAATTGTCTTTTGGTTTTGTTAACTGTTTCCTTTGCTGTGCAAAACCTTTTGATCTTGATGAAATCCCAATAGTTCATTTTTTGCCCTTGCATACCTTGCCTTGGCGATGTTCCTAGGAAGAAGTTCCTGTGGCTGAGGTTGAAGAGGTTGCTGCCTAGGCTCTTCTCAAGGATTTTGATGGATTCCTTTCTCACATTGAGGTCCTTCATCCATTTTGAGTCTATTTTCATGTGTGGTGTAAGGAAATGGTCCAATTTCATTTTTCTGCATGTGGCTGTCTAATTTTCCCAACACCATTTATGGAAGAGGCTGTCTTTATTCCATTGGACATTCTTTCCTGCTCTGTTGAAGATTAGTTGACCATAGAGTTGAGGGTCTATTTCCGGGCTCTCTATTCTGTTCCATTGATCTGTGTGTCTGTTTTTGTGCCAGTAGCATACTGTCTTGATGATGACAGCTTTGTAATAGAGCTTAAAGTCTGGAATTGTGATGCCACCAACTTTGGCTTTCTTTTTCAATATTCCTTTGGCTATTCGAGGTCTTTTCTGGTTCCATATAAATTTTAGGATTATTTGTTCCATTTCTTTGAAAAAAATGGATGGGATTTTGATAGGAATTGCATTAAATGTGTACATTGCTTTAGATAGCATAGACATTTTCACAATACTTGTTCTTCCAATCCATGAGCATGGAACATTTTTCCATTTCTTTGTGTATTCTTCAATTTCTTTCATGAGTACTTTATACTTTCCTGAGTATAGATTCTTTGCCTTTTTGGTTAGGTTTATTCTTAGGTATCTTATGGTTTTGGGTGCAATTGTAAATGGGATGGACTCCTTAATTTCTCTTTCTTCTGTCTTGTTGTTGGTGTAGAGAAATGCTACTGATTTCTGTGCATTGATTTTATATCCTGACACTTTACTGAATTCCTGTACAAGTTGTAGCAGTTTTGGAGTGGAGTCTTTTGGGTTTTCCACATTTAGTATCATATCATCTGAAAGAGTGATAGTTTGACTTCTTCTTTGCTGATTTGGATGCCTTTAATTTCTTTTTGTTGTCTGATTGCTGAGGCTAGGACTTCTAGTATTATGTTGAAGAGCAGGGGTGATAATGGACATCCCTGCTATGTTCCTAACCTTAGCGGAAAAGCTTTCAGTTTTTCTCCATTGAGAATGATATTTGCGGTGGGTTTTTCATAGATGGCTTTGATACTATTGAGGTATGTGCCCTCTATCCCTACACTTTGCAGAGTTTTAATCAGGAAGGGATGCTGTACTTTGTCAAATGCTTTTTCAGCATCTATTGAGAGTATCATATGGTTCTTGTTCTTTCTTTTACTAATGTGTTGTATCACATTGATTGATTTGCAGATGTTGAACCAGCCTTGCAGCCCTGGAATAAATCCCACTTGGTCGTGGTGAATAATCCTTTTAATGTACTGTTGGATCCTATTGACTAGTATTTTGGTAAGAGTTTTCGCATCTGTGTTCATCAAGGATATTGGTCTGTAATTCTCTTTTTTGATGGGATCCTTGTCTGGTTTTGGGATCAAGGTGATGGTAGCCTCATAAAATGAGTTTGGAAGTTTTCCTTCCATTTCTATTTTTTGGAACAGTTTCAGAAGAAAAGGAATTAATTCTTCTGTAAATGTTTGGTAGAATTCCTCTGGGAAGCAATCTGGCCCTGGCTTTTGTTTGTCTGGAGATTTTTGATGACTGTTTCAATCCCCTTACTGGTTATGAGTCTGTTCAGGTTTTCTATTTCTTCCTGGTTCAGTTGTGGTAGTTTATATGTCTCTAGGAATGCATCCATTTCTTTCAGATTGTCAAATTTGTTGGCATAGAGTTGCTCATAGTATGTTCTTATAATTGTTTGTATTTCTTTGGTGTTGGTTGTTATCTCTCCTCTTTCATTCATGATTTTATTTATTTGGGTCCTTTCTCTTTTCTTTTTGATAAGTCTGGCCAGGGGTTTATCAATTTTATTAATTCTTTCAAAGAACCAACTCCTAGTTTCGTTGATTTGTTCTATTGCGGGTTTTTTTGCTTCTATTTCATTGATTTCTGCTCTGATCTTTATTATTTCTCTTCTCCTGCTGGGTTTAGGCTTTCTTTCTTGTTCTTTCTCCAGCTCCTTTAGATGTAGGGTTAAGTTGTGTATTTGAGACCTTTCTTGTTTCTTGAGAAAGGCTTGTACTGCTATATATTTTCCTCTCAGGACTGCCTTTGCTGTGTCCCACAGATTTTGAACTGTTGTGTTTTCATTATCATTTGTTTCCA
>PISX010019176.1:0-38694 GCA_004024625.1 Mellivora capensis
AAAAAAAATAGATACAACACCAAAGACCTGACTCTTGAAAGAAATAAATACTAAACTGAACTTCATTAAAATTAAGAACTTCTGCTCTGTGAAAGGCAACATCAAGAGAATATGACAACCACAAACTGGGAGGAAATATTGACAAAAATCATGCCTGATAAATAAATATTACCCAAAATATACAAAGAACTCCTAAAAGTCAATAAGAAAACAAATAACTGGATTTTAAAATGGGCCAAAGATCATGACAGACACCTCACCAAAGAAGATCTATAGATGGCAAATAAGCATAAAAAAAGATTCTCCAGGGACACCTGGGTGGCTCAGTGGTTTAAGCCTCTGCCTTCGGCTCAGGTCATGATCTCAGGGTCCTGGAATCAAGCCCCGTATCAGGCTCTTTGCTCAGCAGGGAGCCTGCTTCCCCCTCTCTCTCTGCCTGCGTCTCTGCCTACCTGTGATATCTCTTTCTCAAATAAATAAATAAAATCTTAAAAAAAAAAAAAAGAAAAGATTCTTCACATCAGATGTCATCAGGGAAAGGAAAATTACAATAACAAGATATCACTACACACTCACTTGGAATGGCCAAATCTAAAACATAGACAACAAATGCAGTGGAAATACTCTGAACAATACCATAATGGAGGGAGGGGGAGAAGGGTACAGGGCACTATCCATTTGTCCAGACCCATAGAAAGTACACACCACGAGTGAACCCTACTGTGAACTATGGACTTTGGGTGATTATGATGTATGAATATAAGTTCATAAGCTATAATGAATGTACCCCCTGATGGGAGATGTGGATCATGAGGGAGAATGTGGGGACAGGTAATTTACAAGAAATCTCTGAACCTTCCTCTTATTTTGGTGTGAATCTAAAACTGCTCTAAAAAAAATTAAGTCTTTAAAAAAATCAAAAACGGACTTCAGACTAAAAATTCAATAGAGCCATTGGGAATCTCTGAATTCAAGGTAAAACACTTAATGCCATTATTCCTTATTTTTAAAAAAATTTTATTTATTTATTTGACACAGAGAGAGAGAGATCACAACTAGGCAGAGAGGCAGGCAGAGAGAGAGGGGGAAGCAGGCTCCCCACTGAGCAGAGAGACCCATATGGGCCTCGATCCCAGGACCCTGGGACCATGACCTGAGTTAAATGCAGAGGCTTAACCCACTGAGCCACCCAGGTGCCCACCATTATTACTTATTTATCAAAAAGTTATATTCCTTAATTTGGAAGCCTGGATCTCTGCAACTAGGCTTTCTCCCCATACCCCACCAAAGTAACTTCAGATACAAAAAAGTTCCTAATCATGAAAATGTGGGACTAAGACCAGATGATTTGTAAAATTTTTCCAACTCTAGACTTTTTTCCACCTGTGATTGGGTGAATTACGAAAAGGTACATCTTCTGGGCACACACATTTCTAGATCAAGTAAAATATTATGTCCTACATCCTCTTTTATACTCCAGTTTGACCCATACTAGATAGCTGAAAACCAAATTTTAAAGATAAAGATGTTAAAGTTCAGAGAAGAGGTGTGTGTTAGGAAGCAACATGGCAGAGGAGTAGGAAATGGAAATAGCATCAGGTCCCAGGAGTTCAGCTAGGTAGTTATCAAACCATTCTGAACACCTACAAACTCAACAGGAGATCAAAGAGAAGAAGTGTAGCAATTCTAGGAACAGAAAGTCGACCACTTTCAGGAACGTAGGACATGCAGAGAAGTGAATCCGAAGCCATGGGATGCATGGAGCCATGCTCCAAGTGTTGGAGCAGCAAAGTATAAAATCAGAACTTTTAGAAGTCTGCTCCACTGAAGGATGTCACTCCAAAGACTAAGCTGGGGTTGGAGCCCTGGCAGGGACAGTGTGGTCTCAGGACCCACGGGGTCACAGAAAGACTGGGTGTGTCTGAGTGTGGCAGAGCTCCCCGGTATCAGAGTAGGGAAGCTGGCTACAGAGATGGAGCTGAAGAGTGAGGTCTCAGCTTGGGCTTACCTTAAACCATGATCCCAGGCACAGTTGGATCACTGCTTTTCGAGCAGAGACCCCACAAGTGGCAGATCCAGGTAGATCCCTTCCTTCCTCCTCTAGGAGGAGCGGCATGCAAGCGTGGGGCAGGAATCTGCAGGGTTTGGAGACTCCAAATGGGGCCATGTACCAGAGATAGAAACGCTCTGTCACAGGCCAAGTGAGCACAGAGCGCAGCTGGAGACCAGAGAGACAGGAGTGATTGACTGCTTTTCTCTGAAGGCGCACTGCGGAGGGGGTCCCTGAGCTCAGCTCCTCTGGGCTGCAGATTGGGAGGCCACCATTTTCATTCCCATCCTCCAAAGCTCTACGGAAAGCGTTCAGGGAACAAAAGCTCCTAAGAGCAAATGTGAGCAGATTACTTAGCCTGGCCCCTGGCAAGGGTGGCAAAATTCTGCCTCGGGCAAAGACATTTGAGAATCACTACAACAACCCCTCCCCCAGAAGATCAGCAAGAACATCCAGCAAAGACCAAGTTCACTGGATCAACAAGAACTGCAAAACTGCAGAGGAGGAGAAAGCAAAACATAGAATTCATGGCTCTTTTCCCATGATCCTTTAGTCTTGCAAAGTTAATTTTTATTTTTTTTATTTTATTTATTTATTTATATTTTTATTTTTATTTTTTTTATTTTTTTCTTATTCCATTTTTTTAACTTTTCCTCTTTCCTCTTTTAATGTCTTTTAACTATTTTATTTTATCAATATCTTTTTTAAAGAATCCTTTTAAAGAATCCTCATTGTTATTGTCATATTTTTTTAAAGATTTTATTTATTCATTTGACAGAGATTACAAGTAGATGGAGAGGCAAGCAGAGAGAGGAGGAAGCAGGCTCCCTGCTGAGCAGAGAGCCCGATGGGGGGTTCGATCCCAGGACCCTGGGATCATGACCTGAACCAAAGGTAGAGGCTTTAACCCACTGAGCCACCCAGGTGCCCCTATAGTCATATTTTATCCCTTCATTGTATTTAACCATATTTTTTGTATACATATAGGGTTTTTTTTTCTTTAAAATTTTGGGATATAATTTCTTCTAATACATCAAAACATACCCTAAATCTAGCTCTACCCTGATCACATTCTCTCTGTTTATTTTCTTTTTCCAACCAACTTATCAATTCCTTTTTCAGAATCTTCCTTTATTTTCATCTTTACAGTCATATTCCATTCCTTCATCGTGTTTACCCTTATTTTTGTATATATATAACTTTTTCTTGCTTTAAAATTTTGAGAGGTATTTTCTTCTAAAAGACCAGAATAAACACAAAATCAAGTGGGTGGATCTGTTCTATTCATCAGTCTAATATATATATATATTTTTTTCAATTCCCCCCCTTTTATCTCCCCCCAGTTTCAGGTCTCTTCTGACTTGGTTAGCGTATATTTTTCTGGGGTCTTTCCAACCTCGTAGTATTTTACTCTCTCTATTCATATATTCTTATCTGGATAAAATAACAAGGCAGAAAAACTCTCCAAAAAAAAAAAAAAAAGAAAAAGAACAAGAGGTAGTACCAATGGCTAGGGACCTAATCAATAACTAGAGTTCAGAATGATGATAATCAAGGTGCTAGCTGGGCTCAGAAAAGGCATGGAAGATATTAGAGAATCCCTTTCTCTAAAGGGAGAAATAAAAGAACAAAAACCTAACCAAGTTGAAGTCAAAAAAGCTATTAATGAGGTGCAATAAAAAATGGAGGCTCTTACTGCTACGATAAATGAGGCAGAAGAGAGAATTAGTGATATAGAAGACCAAATGACGAAAAATAAAGAAGCTGAGCAAAAGAGAGACAAACAACTACTGGACCACGAGGGGAGAATTAGAGAAATAAGTGATACCATTAGACAAAACAATATTAGAATAATTGGGATCCCAGAAGAAGAAGAAAGAGAGGGGCAGTAGGTATATTGGAGCAAATTATAATAGAGAGTTTCCCTAATATGAGAAAGGGAAGAAGCATCGAAATCCGGGAGGCACAGAGAACCACCCTCAAAATCAATAAAAATAGATCCACACCCCTCACCTAATAGTAAAACTTACAAGTCTTAGTGACAAAGAGAAAATCCTAAAAGCAGCTCGGGACAAGAGGTCTGTAACATACAATGGTAGAATTAGTAGATTGACAGCAGACTTATCCACAGAGACCTGGCAGGCCAGAAAGGTCTGGCATGATATATTCAGAGCACTAAAGGAGAAAAATATGCAGCCAAGAATACTATACCCAGCTAGGCTGTCATTGAAAACAGAAGGAGAGATAAAAAGCTTCCAGGACAAACAAAAACTAAAACTAAAAGAATTTGCAAACACCAAATCAGCCCTACAGGAAATATTGAAAGGGGTCCTCTCAGCAAAGAGAGAGCCTAAAAGTAGTAGACCAGAAAGGAACAGAAACAAAATACAGAAACAGTCACCTTACAGGCAATACAATGGCACTAAATTCATATCTTTCAATAGTTACCCTGAATGTAAATGGAATGAATGCCCCAATCAAAAGACACAGGGTATCAGATTGGATGAAAAAACAAGAGCTATCAATATGCTGTCTGCAAGAAACTCATTTTAGACCCAAAGACACCTTCAGATTTAAATTGAGGGGGTGGAAAACCATTTACCATGCTAATGGACATCAAAAGAAAGCTGGGGTGGCAATCCTTATATCAGATCAATTAGATTTTATGCCAAAGACTATAATAAAAGATGAGGAAGGACACTATATCATACTTAAAGGCCCTGTCCAACAAGAAGATCTAACAATTGTAAATATCTATGCCCCTAACATGGGAGCAGCCAACTATATAAACCAATTAATAACAAAATCAAAGAAACACATTGACAATAATACAATAATAGTAGGGGACTTTAACACCCCCCCTTACTGAAATGGACAGATCATATAAGCAAAAGATTAGCAAGGAAATAAAAGCCTTAAATGACGCACTGGACCAGATGGACATCACAGAGATATTCAGAACATTCCATCCCAAAGCAACAGAATACACATTCTTCTCTAGTGCACATGGACCATTCTCCAGAACAGATCACATTCTGGGTCACAAATCAGATCCCAACAGTACCAAAAGATTGGGATCATTCCCTGCATATTTTCAGACCACAATGCTCTGAAGCTAGAACTCAATCCCCAGAGGGAAGTTGGAAAGAACTCAAATACATGGAGGCTAAAGAGCATCCTACTAAAGAATGAATGGGCCAAACAGGAGATTAAAGAACAACTGAAAAAATTCATGGAAACAAATGGAAATGAAAATGCAACTGTTCAAAATCCTTTGGGCACAGCAAAGGCAGTCCTGAGAGGAAAGTATATAGCAACACAAGCCATTCTCAAGAAACGAGAAAGGTCTCAAGTACACAAAGTAACCATACACCTAAAAGAGCTGGAGAAAGAACAGCAAAGAAAGCCTAAACTCAGCAAGAGAAGAAAAATCATAAAGATCAGAGCAGAAATCAATGAAATAGAAACCTAAAGAACAGTAGAAAAAAATCAATGAAACTAGGAGCTGGTTCTTTGAAAGAATTAATAAGACTGATAAACCCCTGGCCAGACTTATCAAAAAGAAAAGAGAGAGGACCCAAATTAATAAAAGCATGAATGAAAACAAAGAGATCACAACGAACACCAAAGAATACAAACAATTATAAGAACATATTATGAGCAACTATACCCCAGTAAATTTAACAATCTGGAAGAAATGGATACATTCCTAGAGACATATAAACTAACAAAACTGAGCCAGGAAGAAATAGAAAACCTGAACAGACCTATAACCAGTAAGGAAATTGAAGCAGTCATCAAAATCTCCCAACAAACAAGAGTTCAGGGCCAGATGGCTTCCCAGAGGAATTCTACCAAACATTTAAAGAAGAATTAATACCTATTCTCCCAAAACTGTTTGAAAAAATAGAAATGGAAAACTTCCAAACTCATTTAATGGAGCCAGCATTACCCTGATCCCAAAACCAGACAAAGACCCCATCAAAAAGGATAACTACAGACAAATATTCTTGAGGAACATAGATGCAAAAATTCTCACCCAAATACTAGCCAATAGAATCCAACAGTACATTAAAAGGATTATTCACCAAGTGGGACCAAGTAGGACTTATTCCTGGGCTGCAAGGATGGTTCAACATCTGCAAATCAATCAATTATGACACAATACATTAATAAAAGAAAGAACAAGAACCATTTGATACTCTCAATAGATCCTGAAAAAGCATTTGGCAAAGTAGAGCATCCTT
This sequence comes from Mellivora capensis, assembly GCA_004024625.1. NCBI lineage: Eukaryota > Metazoa > Chordata > Mammalia > Carnivora > Mustelidae > Mellivora > Mellivora capensis. The sequence continues at coordinate 6,298 of PISX010019176.1, forward strand.
TCTTGATCAAAACTCTTTAAAGTATAGAGATAGAGGGTACATACCTCAATATCATCAAAGCCATCTATGAAAAAGCCACAGCAAATATCATTCTCAATGGGGAAAAAAATGACAGCTTTCCCCTAAAGTCAGGAACATGGCAGGGATGTCCACTATCACCACTGCTATTCAACATAGTACTAGAAGTCCTAGCCTCGGCAATCAGACAACAAAAAGAAATAAAAGGCATCTGAATCATCAAAGAAGAAGTCAAACTCTCAATCTTTGCAGATGATATGATAACTTTATATGAAAAACCCAAAAGATTCCACTCCAAAACTGCTAGAACTCATAAAAGAATCCAGTAAAGTGTCAAGATAGAAAATCAATGCTTAGAAATAAGTTGCATTTCTATACACCAACAGCAAGACAGAAGAAAGAGAAATTAAGGAGTCGATTCCATTTACAACAGCACCCAAAACCATTAGACACCTAGGAATAAACCTAACCAAAGAGGCAAAGAAACTGTACTCAGAAAACTATAAAGTACTCATGAAAGAAATTGAGGAAGGCACAAAAAAATGGAAAAACATTCCATGCTCATGGATTAGAAGAACAAATACTGTGAAAATATCGATGCTACCTAGAGCAAGCTACACATTTAATGCAATCCCTATCAAAATACCATCCTTTTTTTTTTTTTTTTTCAAAGAAATGGAACAAATAATCCTAAAATTTATATGGAACCAGAAAAGACCCTGAATAGCCAGAGGAATGTTGAAAAAGAAAGCCAAAGTTGGTGGCATCATAATTCCAGACTTCAAGCTCTATTACAAAGCTGTCATCATCAAGACAGTATGGTACTGGCACAAAAACAGACACACAGATCAAATGGAACAGAACAGAGAGCCCAGAAAGAAACCCTCAACTCTATGGTCAACTAATCTTCGACAAAGCAGGAAAGAATGTCCAATGGAAAAAAGATAGTCTCTTCAACAAATGGTGTTGGGAAAATTGGACAGCCACATGCAGAAGAATGAAACTGGACCATTTCCTTACACCACACACAAAAATAGACTCCGAATGGATCAAAGACCTCAATGTGAGACAGGAATCCATCAAAATCCTTGAGGAGAACACAGGCAGCAACCTCTTTGACCTCAACTGCAGCAACTTCTTCCTAGAAATATCACCAAAGGCAAGAAAAGCAAGGGCAAAATGAGCTATTGGGACTTCCATCAAGATCAAAAGCTTTTTCACAGCAAAGGAAACAGTCAACAAAACCAAAAGACAACTGACAGAATGGGAGAAGATATTCACAAATGGCTTATCAGATAAAGGGCAAGTATCTAAAATATATAAAGAACTAATCAAACTTAACACCCAAAGAACAAAAAATCCAATCAAGAAATGGGCAGAGGATATGAACAGACATTTCTGCAAAGAAGATATTCAGATGGCCAACAGACACATGAAAAAGCGCTCCACATCACTCAGTATCATGGAAATACAAATCAAAACCACAGTGAGATCCCACCTCACACAAGTCAGAATGGCTAAAATTAACAAGTTAGGAAACAAGAGATGTTGGCGAGGAGGCAGAGAAAAGGGAACCCTCCTACACTGTTGGTGGGAATGCAAGCTGGTGCAGCCACTTAGGAAAGCAGCATGGAGGTTCCTCAAAATGTTGAAAATAGAGCTACCCTACAACCCAGAAATCGCACTACTGGGTATTCACCCTAAGGATACAAATGTAGTGATCCGAAGGGGCACAGCACCAAATGTTTATAGCAGCAATGTCTGCAATAGCCAAACTATGGAAAGAACCTAGATGGCCATCAACAGATGAATGGATAAAAGATTATGAGATATATATATTTCATATCTTCTTTATATATATATATAACAAGTATATGTGTTATATACTTGTTATATATATAACAAGTATATGTGTTATATACTTGTTATATATATATATATATAAAACAAGATTTCGGGTTTTTGATGGCTGCATAGTATTCCTATATATATATACATATAGTATATATTGTATACATATACACATATATATACAGATATATACATATATACACATATATACATATGGTATATGTATACATATACCATGGTATATATGTATATATACCATGTATATATACATGGTATATATACATATATATACATATATACAAAGGTATATATGTATATATACCATGGTATATGTATATATATACACATATATATACTATATGTATATATATACCATATGTATATATATACATAATACTGCATAGTATTCCTATATATATATATATATATATAGGAAACCATCAAAGGATAGCCATCAAAAACCCGAACTCTTGTTATTTGCAATGATGTGGATTGAACTAGAGGATATTATGCTGAGAGAAATAAGTCAATCAAGGAAAGACAATTATCATATGATCTCTCTGATATGAGGAATTTGAGAAGCAGGACGGGGGATTGTGGGGGGTAGGGATGGAAAAAATGAAACAAGATGGGATCGGGAGGGAGATAAACCATAAGAGACTCTTAATCTCAGGGAACAAACTGAGGGTTACTGGAGGGTGAAGGGGTAGGGATAGGGTGTTTAGGCTATGGATATTGGGGAGGGTATGGGCTATAGTGAGTGCTCTGAAATGTGTAAGCCTGATGATTCATAGACCTGTAGCCCTGGGGCAAATAATACATTATATTTTAATGAAAATCATTTTAAAAATTAAATAAATAAAAAAATTTGAGGAAAAAAAAGTTCAGAAAAGAAAGCAGGAACTTAACATTTACTGAATGAATAATATGACAAGCAGTTTCTGCATGTTATCTCTTAAATCTGCACAATCATCCCGTGTGGTAATCAAAAGTACTCTCACTTCAGAGATGAGGAAACAGATGCTCAGAGAGGTTGGGTGACCGGCCTGAAGTGATTCAGCAAGTTTGTAGCTAATCTGTGACTCAAATTCAGCTCTCCCTGAAAGTGAATGTACTCTTTCTTCCCTTTGCCATACTTTGTAAAGCATATTGTCTTCTGTTAGTAAAAAGGGAAGTCAGGATATTTTGCACTGTTTTTACTTTTTCTGAGAACATCTTGCTCTGTTTGAAATTTCCAAGAATGTCGACAGTGATAAGTTCTTAAGAAATCTATATTTAAAGTGTTTGGTATTTCTGAATCATTGGGAATGATTCTGTCAATGATATAAATTGATAGTTTGGACTTCTCATGAGCATTTCAAAACGAATAAATTCTATATAAGTCACAAAATAAACAAATCTTCATTCAAGTTATGTGTTTCCTTGATTCATACTGTCAAGCATCTGTCTGGGAAGCATTGATTTCATTTCAGAATTCAAATAGCATTAATTATATGTCAGTGACACCCACAGCTAATCCTACCTTTTCCTGAAATCTGAAAGGATATGTCGACTTTAAAACGACTCATCATGTATAAACATACATCATTTGCATATATATTCTTCAAGTATATATAGAACATATAGCACACAATAAGAAATATACATATAGTCTTCCCCTTTTCTTGGCACATCATTCCTAAAATCCTTGGAATCTCCTAAGTAATACGTGTCTTTTTGTATAGTAATGCTATGACTAAAGGCTGGAGGCTCCTGGAGAGCCTCAGGATGGAAGCTATTTGACAGAAGAACCAACCCTGTGGTCAGGGGGGACAGAGACCGGAGGTTGAATTAATCACCGACCGCCAATGATTTCATCAATCGCGCCTGTGTATTGAAGCCTCTGTAAAAACCCCAACCAAAGGGGTTTGGAGAATTTCTGGGTTGGTAATACCAACCCAGAAGGTGCCAGGAGGGGGGTGCACTCAGGGCATCAATTCCACACGCTTACCCCATACCCTGCCCTATGCGTCTCTTCCATCTGGTGGTCAAACTAATAAACTTACTCCTGAGTTCAGCGAGCCATTCTCACACCTTATCAGACTTGAACAGGGGTTCATAGGCACATCTGATTTATAAGCAGCCAGTGAGAAGCACAGGTGACAGCCTGGCCTTGTGACTGGCCCCTGGAGTTGGGGGTGGGGGGAGTGGAGACGACAGTCTTGAAGGACTGAGCCTTTCATCTGTGGGGTCTGGCACTAACCCCAGGTAGACTGTGTCAGAACTGAATTGAAATACAGGACACCCAGTGGGTGTCGAGAGACTTGGAGAAGGCTTTATGTAGAAACTCCACACATCGGTGTCAGATGCATGGACAGTAGAGAAAGAAGGGGTTTTTTAGCCTCTACTGAGGCCTATCACAAATTTTGCTTACCTTGCAGTCCATAAGACCAAGTGTTGAACCTACACCAATCCTGTGTTCACCGGCTTATTCAAAAAGCACTCGGGAGGGGGGCTGGCGCTGGGTCTGGAGGCCCGTGGGGGGCGGGGGGCAGGCATGAAGGACCCCGGCAGCCAGGAGACTGGCCACGGGAAATGTTGCAGCAACAAGGATGCGGGCTGCTGCCGAGGCACGGAGGCGCCACGGTGGAGCCTGCGACACTGATCGTGGGCCGACCGAGTCTTCCAGGTGATGAAGGAACAGCTTTCTTGTGCTGCATTTGACGGAGGGAGACTTCTTTGACCAGGTCTCTATCGGCTCAGTGGGAGAGAGAGGACAGGTCCGCTCGGGTGGCTCCTACCCCCAGCGGTGCCTCGCGCCCGTGGGCGTCCCGCGTCCGGGTCCTGGTGCCTGCACGCAGCCGCAGTCAGAGCTCCGTGTTCTTCCGCACCGCGGCAGGGACGCTGTGCGCCTGCGCCGTAGTTGGGCTGTGGACGCAACGAAGGCTTCTACGGTAGACGCCGGGGGAAGGAAACAAACACACACACAAACACCTGAAAGACAAGCAGGGAAGGCCCGGGTGCAGGAAACCGTCCACACAGAGGTGGGAGGCACCTACCCCTTTCCCGCAGCCTCACCCTGGGGGCAAAAACGGAAATAAAGGGAAATCTGGTTTGCTCTCGATTAGGGAAAACAACAACAAAAAAGTAATTTAATTAAACAAGGACTTACTAAACCTGCGCATAAGTGTTTATCGCTTTTCATAATTGCTGAAAACTGGAACCAACCCAAATGCTCAGCAAGAAAAGGTGTTCCATTCATAGACGGCAGTATTAGCAATAAACCTGGATAATCTCAAAGGCATTATGGTGAGTGAAGGAAGTATATCCCAAAACGTGACATGCTTTATGACTCCGTTTATAGGATATTCCGGAAAAGACAAAACTAGAGGGATGAACAGATCAGGAATTGGCAAGGGCTGGGGGTAGGGGAGCACAGTTATTTGGGGTGCCGGAACTGCTGTGTTTCCTGATCATGGTGATGGTTACAAAACTCTGTATGTGTGCTAAAATTCATAGAACTTTACATAGAAAAGGGGGGGGGTCCATTTTATACAAAACTTTTTTTTAATGTAAGCACTACACCAGGCATTATGCTATGTGACGCAAAAGCAATGGTGGACCTTTATTATCAAAGAGCTCCATAAAGGGGCGCCTGGGTGGCTCAGTAGGTTAAGCCTCTGCCTTCAACTCAGGTCATGATCTCAGGGTCCTAGGATAGAGCCCCGCATCGGGCTCTCTGCTCAGTGGCGAGCCTGCTTCCCCCTCTCTCTCTGCCTGCTGCTCTGCCTACTTGTGATCTGTCTGTCAAATAAATAAATAAAGTCTTAAAGAAAAACAAAGAGCTCCATAAAATATTTGCTCTATGATGACTGAAAAATAAAAGTAGCAAATGTTACAAGCAATGAAAGCGGAAAATTTCTAGTGTAACTGAGCAGAAAATGCTTGGGGGAGGGGGGGAATGGAGCAACCAGGGGATGGGCATGAAGGAGGGCCCGTGAAGGAATGAGCACTGGGTGTTATATGCAGCTAACAAATCACTGAACTCTACCCCTGAAACTAATAATACACTCTATGTTAATTAATTGAATGTAAATGAAATTAAAATTTAAAAAAGCTTCAGAGCAGAGATGGCATTGGATCTGTTTCAAGAGCAGGAGAAGGCAGCTGATCATTCAGAGATATTGTCCTGTCAGTAGTGTGCGAAAGGGATGGGACAGAAGCACCTGAGGACAGAAAGTGTGCCTTGTTAGAAGACAAGGCATTTGGGGAGAGCCTGAGCTGGGGTGCTGGCCGTCTAGCACAACAAGGCTTTGCAGGCAGTGGAACCCACCCCTCGGGTCTATAGGCGTGACCTAGAGACCATGTGGAAAATAAACCTGGTCCACTTCTTCATTTTATTCCCACCATTTAAGTTTTGGGGCCTCATTTACAAATACGGGGCATATGTTCATCTTCCTTGCTATAACTTTGGCTCTTCCTCATTTTAATTATGCTGCCTCTTATCTGCAGTATATCCTGAAATTTGTAGGAACCTCCTTGCTCAGCTTATGTTATTTTCCACCAACCTCTGCACAGATGGTGCCCTCCCAAAAGGGACACAAACTCCCAACTTGAGAATCCAGGCAGTTGTAGTGGGAATGGAAGGGAAAGCACAGTTTGGAGAGACATGGTTTTGGAGTTAGGACTAATTAATAAGACTGGGTTGCAAATTGGATGGAAGGGGCGAAGGAGCTGGGGAGAAAACAAACAGATTTGGAAGCAAAGTTCTAAAGGAAATGTAAGTTTGTTGATTGCTTTATTCTTGTGCAACTGCATTTATTTTTTTTAAAGACTTAACTTATTTATTTGAGAGAGAACATGAGCAGGGAGCAGGGAGGGGCAGTGGGAGAGGGAGAGCAGGCTCCCCACTGAACAGGGAGCCCTGGTGCATTCCTAGGACCCTGGGATCATGACCTGAGCTGAAGGCAGATGTTTAACCAACTGAGCCACGCAGGCACCCCAAACAACTGTATTTAAATATTAGTTTGCTTTAATTGATATTTGTTTTAGATTTTCTTTATTTATTTGACACAGAGAGATCACAAGCAGCCAGAGAGGCAGGCAGAGAGAGAGAGGGGAGGAAGCAGGCTCCCTGCTGAGCAGAGAGCCCGATGCGGGACTTGATCCCAGGACCCTGAGATCATGACCTGAGCCGAAGGCAGAGGCTTAACCCACTGAGCCACCCAGGCACCCTGCTTTAATTGATATTTGTAAATGAAATTTTTCTTCATTTAAGAAATACAGGCCGGGCAATTAAATAATATTTGAGAACAGACCATTCTAACTTCAAGTAAGAACTTAAAGGTATTTCAAGCAACAGCATGATGTAATCCAATTTTTGAGAGATCAAATAATAGACAATCTTTCAAATCACAAAAACTCCTTATTGGGGGACATTATGTGACTCAGTTGGTTAAGTGACTGACTTCAGCTCAGGTCATGATCCCGGGGTCCTGGGATCGAGTCCCACGTCAGGCTCCTGCTCAGCGTGGAGCCTACTTCTTCCTCTCCCTCTGCCTGTTTGTGCGTGCATGCTCTCTGTCAAATAAATAAATAAAATCTTTAAAAACAAACAAAAATCTCCTTACTGGCATGGAGAGGAGGGAAGAATTATCATGGATTTTACAAAATAGAAAGAAAATAAAATATGATTGAAGAATTCTTTAAAAATGAGAATCAGCTTTTCTCACAGTAAAGAAATTAAGCTTTAGGAGAAATAAGAATGACATACGGAGAATAAAATCTTATACAGCTTGTAGTAAAAAGGAAAATTTGATAGTACTAAATGTATATTGCTATAGTTTTAGTATTAAACCACAACTGTATGCAATACAAGCGACCCACCCACTGATTTGAACACAACATACCTCTTGGAATGAATATATGTGAAGTCATTATTAACACAGCAATAAAAAATATATGCAAACCATTAAAACAAGCAAGGCACATCAATGAAAACCGAGCCTTATATTTCTATTCATTTGAAGTCATTACTGAGTTTACAGGGCTCTTCATTCAAAGGAAAACACAAGAGCCACAAACCTTGAGTGAAACACTGCCTACTTACCACGGTTTCATTTCTTAGGATTTGTCCGTGGGTCAAAATGATGAGGCTGCTGGACTAGTACTAAGTCAAACCATTCAACATAGTTAGTTATTATTCTTCAATTTAAAGAGAAAGCACCTTCAGCATACAGATGTTAACAGGTATTTCCTAAATACCCAGCCACAGTCCTTGCTGATGGACAACACAGAAAGCACAATGAACAGGGACAGACTGTGACTGCACATACTCCACAGAATGGAGTCATCTTATTATCGTAGTGACTCAGACACTAGAAAAATTAGGACACAAGAATTTCAACTCCTCTTCATCTAGGACAGCTAACAGAGGCCAGCCACAAAAGAGGGCTAATAGACTCAATCATTACAAATTTTATTTTGGCTACCTGTTCAATTTCTCCCCCTATTAACCTTTTAGTGGGAGATAAAAGTGTAAAAAAAAAAAATTAGTTGATGCAATCATATCTTTCTCATTTCCCTGTGTGTGGCTAAAATGCAGTTGAAAGGTGGGGTGGGGAGGCAGCAAAAAGGAAAAATGGTGAGAGAAGGAGAGAGGTAAATATACAGGACCTGGAAAAAAGAAAGCATGTCTAGAGTGGGAAAACAATCTCTCACAAAACAACACAATCTTGAAAGAAAAGACCCATGGCAATGATCTCAAATCCTATGTGATTGATTTCTCATCAATGACCATTTCTGCCATGACCTTGCTGTGTTTCTAATAGAAAGTCAACAGGGAAGAGGGCGCCTAGGTGGCTCAGTTGGTTAAGCATCTGCGGTTGGCTCAGGTCATGATCTCAGGGTCCTGGGATCGAGCCCCACATCAGGCTTCATGCTCAGCAGGGAGCCTGCTTCCCCCTCTGCCCCTCCCCCACTCATTCTCTCTCTCTCTTTCTCAAATAAATAAAATCTAGAAAGAAAGAAAGAAAGAAAGAAAGAAAGAAAGAAAGAAAGAGCGAGCCAGCCAGCCACTTCTGGACCTCGGGCTCTATCTATTTAAAAAGGAGACGGGTCAAACATTGGACTGAATAAATCACATCTTAAGGACTGTTCAAGGACAAAATTTAAGAACAATTCTTATATTAGCAGTTTCAGTGTTCTTGCTGAAATTTCCTTGCGGGGAATAAATGCTCAATAGCTTGAGGTAGTAGCAACAGGCGTAATGAATGAATTCATGTAACAGTTCAGAAGAAAGACATTGCTAATAAGGAAAAATGGAGCAAGAGAGAGATAAGGTACCATTTCCAATTTTAAGACAAGAACAGCATCCACAAGTTTCATGCCGTTACCTGTAAGTGATGACCCGAAGGTTAAAAACATAATGAAAAGCGTCTGACTCACATAAGGGCAAAACCTGCAGCTCTGACAGGCAGATGGAGAGAGATACAGTGAAAACCTCCCACCGTACCACATCCCACTCACAAATTCCATGGGGGCAACGTGGAGGAACCCCAAGTATTCTTCCCCACCAAGGTCTGCTATCTGAACCCCAGTTCTGAGATTAAAGGCAGGGTTCATCACGCGTCCAACCGCAGATGAGGGGTATCCCGTGCTAGAAAGCTGACACAGCAACACAGTGGCTTATGCTCTAACCTGAGGTCCTGGGAAACGGCCCCTGATCGAGCTCCTCTTAAAGATGGATGGAGCGACGACTCTGAATTCACACAAACCAGTGTCCCCCGATCCTCATGACCGGTGCATCAAGGGGACGGAGAGGCCTGGCCAGTCACCAGGCTCCGAAATGGTGGGTAACAGCCGCAGGATGGGTTTTTCCTGAGCCATGGGGTCGTGGTGGTGCAAACCCTCTACTGAAGAGCTCTTCGGAGCTATGGGCTTCTCTGAAGCTACGTCTCGTCAGTCAGTCAGTGACCTTCACACCAACCTGTGTCCCAACAGGCCTCACGTCCTCATCTTAGTTTTCACTTATAAGAAAGCATTTTCATGGGGTCCCACAAATTTCCCTTCTAAAATGGGAAATGAAATGGCCAATTGAATTCTTCCTCTGTAGCCTTCTTGGTCACAGTGAGGGAGGACTGTATGACACTTCACTTCCCATGTCTCAGTGTCGTTAACACCCGCAGACCCAACGTCTTGAAGCTTAGACCTTGTCAGGGAAATGTATGAAGTTAGGAACCTGAACCGTTCAAAAAGATGGGTTGTTTGTAGTTTGAAGACATGTAAGGGCAATTTGAAATCTTCCCAATTTGAAATCATGATGTACCAAATAGTAGACCCATGGTCTTTCAAGCCCAACAAACCATTCCACAGCAACAATGTAAAACTGAAACGGTGGCCAACATTCTCCCCACTTGACCTTGAATTATTTTAATAATAATAGCAAAGTCTTTTTTGAGTTATATACGTCTTCCCTGTAACTCTCAATCAGTAAATTTATTTTTCTAATTTTTTTTTACGGTTTTTATTTATTTGGCTGAGAGAGAGAAAGCACAAGCCAGGGGGAGGAGCAGAGGGAGAGAGAGAAGCACCCTCCCCACGGAGAAGGGAACCCAACACAGGGCTGGATCCCAGGACCCTAGGATCATGACCTGAGCCAAAGGCAGACTCTTACCCAACTGAGCCACCCAGGTGCCCCAATAAGTAGATTTATATTGAAAAATGCTCTACCACATGTAAGCATGCCTAAAGGAGTGGAAGGAAATATCATTGTCCTCTACTCATTTTTAATGTATTTTAGGAAATCTTACAATGATGGCCATGTTTTTGAAAGAACATGTTTGACCTACCCTTCAAACACACACATTTATTTAATGAAAAAGTCTTCCTTCGGGCTTATGGGTACAACCAACATTTATGAGGCGATCACTCCAACAAGCACTCTCTTAAGTCATGACGTCATTTATTTCTCTTAACTTCAGTATCTATAAGGAACAGATACTATTACTTACCCGTGTTACAGCTTATGAATCTGGATGTTTTAGGTAATCTGTCCAGCGTCACTCAGCAATGAGCAGCAGAGCCAGACCTGAATCCAGAGTTCCTCCCCAAAGCCCATACCCTTAGCCACTTCTCGAAGCTTTAGGATTTCCTATCAGGACCATGTGTAACTCAGAGGGAGGGCGCCATTCCTCCTTTGCTGTTCGCCCCCTTTCCTCCTTCTCTCTTCTCCTACCTTCCTTCCTCCTCCCTCTAAGGCTTTCAAACTCATACTTTTGGATTTCTTCAGTTTTCTTTTTCAGCCACAGCCAGGAACCTGACCTCACCCCGGGCCCCCATTGGCAACAGTGGAGTGTAGGTGGAGGGCTGAGCGTGATGGGAGCCCCGCGCAGATGGCCGCTGGCAGGAGACAACAGCAGAACTCCCTGGGAAGTGGGAGGGAACCGACATGTCCATGCGAGCTCCCAGACTTGGGTAAGACAATATTCCCTGACCCTTCCCAGGCACACAGTTCTTTTCATGATTACATGGAAATAAGTCAGGAGCTCTTGGACTATCTGAGGGAAATGTTGAAGTTAGCAGTATAAACTCCAAGCAAGGTGATCGGCTGCTGGTTGAGGCTTTCCTTCTTTGGCACTTATTTATAGTTATCGTGTAGATAGGAAAATTGGGAAACTTGTTCATTAAATCCTATTTCTTCAGGGTTACTGGGAACCAAAAAGTTCTGCCAAAATTTTCCGGGACGGGGTGGGGTGGGTGGGGGAGGGAGAAATCCTTTATTTAAAAAAAGAAAGAATAAAAGCTCTTAGGGTTGGTTTACATAACACATTTAAGTAAATTGGCAGATATACTGAATTTATTAGATGCTAGATCCAGGGCTCAAGTAGGAAAGGAGCTGGTTCGTTTCTGCCTATTTTTCTGGCCGAACGTGAAAGGCATCACCTGCCAGATGCAGTAAGCTGCAGGTGCATTAGCTCAGGAGTTGACCAGACCTGCACTTCCAAGTTCTCAGTGTGACCTTGAGCTAGTTACTTAACTTCTTCAAAACTCAGCTTTTCTGTAAAAAGATAGGGGCATTAATGTTCCCTGCCTGGGGTTGCTGTAAAGATCAAATGACATCATGTCTACGAAACTGCCTGGCATAGGAACTGGCAGGGTAGGCATTTAATAAATGGTAGTTTTATTTAATTTTATGTCCTTTGAAGGCACGAGCAGATGTAAAGGCTTGTTATTAAGAAATAAAGGAAAAGCAACCATAAATTTGTGGTCTGCAGTTTTTCCTTCACTTGAGAAAACTTCACTGAAGCTGTATTTTCGGTTAAAATAGGGAGACTAGACTCTTTTGCAATCCTTCCCCCCCAAAACCTCAACTTTCAGTACAGACTTTGCAGTTCGGCTGTACAATGTATGGTTGTCTGTGCATTACCACTACCAACCTATTTACAACATAAAATTCAGGAGAATAAGCACAAAATCAAAGCCAACAGGGAAATAATGATGTTAACCGTTAGACTCCATACAGCCTATCAGAGAAGAAATTATCCTTCACAAACGTAAGAGGCACAGGGCTCAGAAGAAGAAGAAATACCAGTAAATCAGAAATTACACAACAAAGAAACCTTATTAAGGAAGCTTATATGGAAAATTTTTATTTTCCCCTACCTAAGATTATCTGAGATTTCATTTTCAGCATTATTTCCAATTTGGTTTTTAAGAGTTAAGAAAAAACAGGGTCACCATCACTTTGTTCAACATTTCCCTTTGGGTAACAACATGGCCACACTGTTGAAAAAAACAAGACAATGGGGGGAGTGAGCTCACCAGAGAAATACAGAAATTGACAAATGTAATACCTACAGCCCAACAACAAAAAAAATTTGCCACAGACCGGTCCCAGAAAGGAAGCTAAAATGGGAAACTGATAAAAACCATTCTTTGCCTGAGGCTATTGGGTGTAAAGATGGTCTATCTCACGCCCCCACAGGCTGGGAGCCATTTTCTATCTAAAGCACACAAGGGACTGGGAAGGCATTCAGGCCACAGGGACTGTCAGAAAGCTCAGATTACAGCAAAACCTCCAAAGTCATTTCCAGAACATAATCAAAGCTCTCCTCTGCACAGAACTAGAGGAGTGACACTTTCTTAGAACTGATTTTTGTTGCTGAGTTCACCCTTTGACATCTCTGAAAAAGCTCAAATCGGCAAGGCTGAATAAACAAGAAGCAAAAGTAAATTTTCCCATGAAGTTTCAACCACAGCGAAACGTGTTGTCCTTTTTTTGTTTCACCAGCAACTCATGCATATACCTGAGTCCGGCCGCCACCCCCAAAAAATTCTGGTTGGCCAATTTTCTAGAATTTTCATTAAGTTCAGTAATGTTAAAAGCAATGTTAGTGAAGCCACTCACTATTCTTTTCTTCAAAGACATAAATAATATACCCACATCAAGCACACAGCATTTTCATAAAAATTTTCTGTATTCATATAAATTGTATTATCTCTGCCCATGTGAAAAAGTTAAAAGTGTTTAGTTGGCATCTATCCTAATCACACAGTCCCAAAGTATGCAGGAACAAAAAGTCAGAGATTTCCAAAAGCTTTTTGTTAAGGCACAAGCCCTGCATTTTATTTTATCATTTCATTTTAAAGATTTTATTTTTAAGCAATCTTGACACCTAACATGGGGCTCAAACTTACAACCCCAAGATCGAAGGTCACACTTTTTCCAACTCAGCCAGCCAGGAGCCCCACACAAACCCCATTTTAAAGAATGAATCCTCAGAGGCGCCTGAGTGGCTCAATCAGTTGGGCATCCGACTCTTGATTTCAAGTCAGGTCTGGGTCTCAGGGTCACGAGATCGAGCCCCGTGTGGGGCTCTGCACTGAGTGTGGAGCCTGCTTGGGATTCTCTCTCTCCCTTTGCAACCCCTGGCCCCGGCTCACGCTCTCTTCCTTTAAAAAAAAGTTTAAAAATAAAGAATGAATCCTTAAAGGTTCTATGGTTCAAACAGACACAATTTCAACAAGGATTTCCTGTCTTCAAGCTTGTGCTTATGAAGGAATGCAAATCCTTAACTCAAGTTCCATAAACACATTTATTTTGAGGATATCAGTTTCACATTTTGTGTTCTTCCTCTGCTGTCGCTACTTACACAGATTTCTTTCTATTAAAATTCAGTTGGGATATTAGAAAGACCTCAAACAGGCTTCTCAGGATACCCTTCCTCAAGGCACCCACATAGGGAAAAAAAAAAACAGTCACAGACAGAAAACTCTTACAGTTATTCATTTCCTGAGCTAACCCACTTCCTTCTTCAAACATTTCCTTCTCCGCACCAATGTGTTTTTTGAAATCAGCATTTAAGTCTTCTTACAAAATAGGGTTCTGGGCCGAGGGCCTAGAATCTAAGCAAATGCCAACAGTGATGACAAAATTAGAACTGGAATCTCAAATCAAGGGTCACTTCAATATTACAGAAGGCTCCCTGCAATATTAATTGATGTTTTAGTAAAAGAATCTGAATTATTATGAGCTAGAGGCATGCTCTGGGAAAACAAATGCTATCAAAGTGAAAAGCTTACCACAAAAAAATTTCATGGCTCCCGGCTACTCCATTACAGGAAATGATGACATCTTCCATGATAAGGAAATCAATTTTTTTAATCTTTCAGACCACAAGCAAACTGTAATGAGTTGCTGGATTTCTTCATACTACATATAACCTTAGAGATAAAACTGGAAGTCTAATAATTACTGAAGTTATGTATTTCCTTATAAATGTATCTTCTCCATGATTATTGTCTCGACTTTAATCAGATTAAAGCAAATATTTAAAGTTGAACAGAAATGTGGCTATTTTGATTCCTTTGTACTAATAAATATGAAGTAGGACTTAAAAAATAAAATCAGCCTTTACCTAAATATAAAGAGCTTTATTTACCACCAAATAGTGATCCACAAAAACAGACAAAAGGAATACAGTCTCTTAAATGTTTATTTTTGTCAGAATAGCTGACGATTTTCTGTTAAGTCTTTTGGTTCATTATTATAACAAGCATTTCCCCTTGAAAAATCCATTCAAAATATTTCAATCCTTGAGGTAAAGAACTTAAAAAAAACAAAAACAAAAACCATTCTGATTTTTTAAAGAAAAAAAAATTTAACTCCTTTAAAACTTGATAAATAGAAATAATCTCTTCTTGTTCTACTCTGGTGAACAAAAATGTACTTTATACAGCAAAGTATCCAGTCACTTATTGGCAAATTGAAGGTGAAAACCTACCCATTTACACATTCTATGCAAACGCAGTGCAATACTTCCATGTTCATATAGACTTAAAATATAGACTTAAAAAAAAAAAACCAGTTACCAACACTCTTCTGGCAAAGACAAAGGTTTTGGAATGGCAAAAGCAACAGATGTTTTAGCTCTCAAATCTCCAGAAGGGAATTAATCGGAGTCTTCATCATCAAGATATTCCTCGGCATTGCTTAATGTTCGGACAGCATCTAAACGGAATGGGGGGCAGAGCGGAACAGAGACATTACGAATTTCTCAGATTTTGTTTTCACTTTCAAAGCTCCCGATAGCTCAACAAACTGTAATCTTTCCTCAGACCCTGGGACTGCACTTTCCCCAAGGATCTTTTTCAACTTTTGCTTTCTTGCCTAACTGCTGAGGATTTGCTGCCACAGAGGCTGACAGTTACAGATGTCTGCATGTTCCTTAGACATGCAAAAAAGTAAAGCATGTGATGCTAATCTACCATTAATCTACCCTGCACAAAATGCAACCACCTCCATGCCCCGTGACCAGCATGGAACACATGGGAAGCCCCTCCACTCTGACCAGTGTACTTCCAACCTCCTCTCCCAAAGACAAGTGCACACACGTGGCTTCAGTCAGTCGACAGCCCGCAAGGCCTTACCTGAGGGCAAGGTCACTGGGTAGAAAGATAACTAATGCGGGGGGGAAAAAAGGAAAAGAAAGAGAATGAAAACACAGAAGCTTCAGTTTCATTTTTAAAACTATGGATAAAGTAGGCTCAGAAGCAGAAAAATGAAACAAAATAAATAAAAGTGTGAAATGGAAAGAACAGTACCCCACCATATGTTACATCAGGCTTGGACAGGGTTCAAAAAGAAGGCATCTGATCTTTAACTGTTCACCTATTCAAGTGTCTAGTTAAATGCCTATAAGCAACAGGTTACATGAGATATCATTTTAGGGGGAAACGGAAATGGAAGTATAAGAGCTGTTAGAGTTCAATAAATGTATGTGATCATGGTTTCTAAACACTCAATCCCTATGCTCACTGGAGATGTCACTGATCCCAAGTCTGGGGCAGAAAATGTAAAAGATTCACCTGGAACCCAGCATAAAACAAGGATGCTATCAAAGACAGCATCATTTTTAAAAGATTCATGATCCAACCTGAAGAGACCTCCATTGGCCAAAGAGGGACTATCAATAGGGATACTAGGGGCGCCTGGGGGGCTCAGTCAGTTAAGGCAGAAGTCTGCCTTCAGCTCAGGTCATGATTGTGGGATCCCGGGATCGAGCCCCATGTCGGGCTCCCTGCTGAGTGGGGAGTCTGCTTCTCCCTCTCCCTCTGCAGCTCCCCCTGCTTGTGCTCACGCTCTCTCTCGAATAAATAAAATCTTCAAAAAAAAATTTTTTTAAAGAAGGATACTGGGGTCCCTGGGTGGCTCAGTGGGTTAAGCCTCTGCCTTCAGCTCAGTCATGATCTCGGGTTCCTGGGATCGAGCCCCGCACTGGGCTCTCGGCTCAGCGGGGAGCCTGCTTCCTCCCACCCCCCACCCCTGTCTGCTGCTCTGCCTACTTGTGATCTCTCTCTCTCTCTCTCTGTTAAATAAATAAATAAAATGTTTAAAAAAAATAAGGACTAAATATAATGGATTGAAACACAGCATGTATTTCGACATACACCAAGGAGAATTCACCAGTCCTCTTTGGAGAATAATAGGGAACCAGTACCTTATTTTGAAAATTCATTAACAAAGGATAAAAATCAAGCCTTTATTCTGCCCCTATTGCACAAACTATTACCTCTGAGGGATCAAGCCATGGATGAAGGGAATTTTATTTTTTTTTTTAACAAAATGTTCCAGCTAATAACTGAGACAGGAGTGACAGAATTCAAATATCACTGTTTTGCAACTGTTCGTGAACTAGTGGATCCAGACAATGATTATCGATGAATGTTAATGTCACAGGACAAGTGACAGATATTTTGTGCTTCTGATGAAACAACTGTCTTCATGAATTACGCTTCCCTCTATCCCTTAGGTAGACGGATAAAATGGAAAGTCTAATCAAAGCTCTAATCTAACACCAACTGACAAAAACACAGAGGAAAGAGGAACATGACAAACAGCATCATGGGGAGGCACATATGCAATGTCTACACTGGAAAATTCAGGAAAAGTGACCCAGCTTCTTTAATAAGTAAACCACCAGGCTAGCAAAAGAGAGGAAGTGGAGAGGGAGAGAAAGCAATGATTTAAGAGACATACCTACCAATCAGAACCTGATCTTATTCAGACCCTGACTTAAATTATAAACAAATAAGTAAACACAAAAATAGGTAAATAAAGGGCGCCTGGGTGGCTCAGTGATTTAAGCCTCTGCCTTCAGCTCAGGTCATGATCTCAGGGTCCTGGGATCGAGCCCCACATCAGGCTCTCTGCTTGGCGGGGAGCCTGCTTGCCCCTCTCTCTCTGCCTGCCTCTGTCTGTTTGTGATCTCTCTCTGTCAAATAAATAAATAAATCTTTAAAAAAAAAACAGGTAAATAGGGGCGCCTGGGTGGCTCAGTGGGTTAAAGCCTCTGCCTTCAGCTCAGGGCATGATCTCAGGGTCCTGAGGTCGAGCCCCGCGTCTGGCTCTCTGCTCAGCAGGGAGCCTGCTTCTCCCTCTCTCTCTGCTTGCCTCTCTGCCTACTTGTGATCTCTGCCTGTCAAATAAATAAATAAAATCTTAAAAAAAAAAAAAACCAGGTAAATAAAGCATAAACAAACATGTATGAGAAAAAAAGGGCAAATTTGGGCAATGACAAGATTTATTTGATGATATGAAGGCATTATTAATTTTATGCATGCTCGTGATACTACAGTCTTTTCAGTCATTATCTTTATAAATTTAGAATTATTGGGAAAAAGGAAGAGACAAGGGAGAGTTGGTACAAGGGAAGTTGAAATGGATTTATCGACAAGAAGGAAAGATGAAAGAACAAGTGGTTATAAGCAGAACAGAGGCAAACTTCAAAGATTTCACAGCAGCTTCCAGACTCCTAGAAGTCTCCAGGTTTCAGTATTCGTGTCCATCCTCCTTATGAGAAGTTCGGAGACATGGACAGAATATACTTTGTCCTATCCCACACATACTCATGAACTTCAGACTGGCTGTAAACTTAGGAAAAGCAGCCCTTTGAGCTACAGACAAAAAGACAATAGCAAAGTTCTTTCCTACTCTATTACTACAATCCTATGTTTTGCCACTTGAGATATTCTTTGTCCTTCCATGGTTACTTCTGCATTTTTTTTCAACCTCGTTTCTCCTGTTAGCAAGAGAAGATGGCTCACCATGGTGGAAACGTTACTGACAGGAAATCAAGAGACAGGAATGAGCCAGACAAATAAACTCCTCCTCCTTCCTTCCTTTCATGGATTGCACTCAGGCACAGTTTCTCTGGAAACTTCTCATACAGCCAAGCGCTGAGGAGCTGTATCTCTTCACAGCCCACCCATCCTGGGCTGTGGCCATGATAATAATGTATCTCCTAGTGATACATCCCCTTCGTTCCTACGTCACTTCCATTTCTCCCCAGTGTCACTGACCTGGATGTGTACATTCCAAATCAAGCACCAGTACTTAAGACAAACAAACAAATAATAAATAAATAAGTGGTAGAAAGAAAGACACAGTAACCTAGATATATCTCACAGAGTATTAAGTGAAAAGAAGTTAGACACAAAGAAGTACATACTGTTTGGTTCCATTTATATCAAGTTCAAGCACAGGCAAATGATGAGAGAAAGGGATAATATGGAAGGGGCTTCTTGGGTATGGAAAATATGCTCTACCTTGATCTGGGTTGTGGCAAATAGGTGTGAGCATAGTTAAAACACTCACACTCACACACACATATACATCAAGATGTAAACATGGGATTTATATATTTACTTAATATAAATTATGCCCCAATTTGTAAAAACTGGAAAAAGAATTTACAGGGTGGAACCCTTAAGGTGGGGGTTGAACCCTGGTCCCACACTCATATCCCAAAGTTACCCAAGGTAACTACAAAATGGGACTTGTTTTTTCTCCACAAAAAATCCAAGATGTGCTCTTAAAAGTGGGCAAAAAACATCAGGATATACTTTTTCCAGTGCAGAGTTTGTGCTGATAATTACCTATATGGCCCAATAGTCAACTCTGATTCCAACTAGGATCACAATATAAATTGAAACGTTTTACTGGGTGATTATGGAGTGAAGCAAGAAAAAAAGAGAGGAAAAAGGTAACATGAAAACTGAAATGTGAAAATTTATTTCTTGCCTCTGTGTGCCAGGCACCCAGATTACCTCATTAATGAGTCCATTATCTAATCAATACAAATTTAGGAAAGTCCTAAAGACACTTGGCATGAACAGAGAAAAAGAGACTTTCCTCCCAGTCCCATTCTACAAAGACTATAGAAAGGTGAGGGGGGAAAGAGCAGTTTGCCATCTGCCTCCCCCAGCTCCCGCTGCCCACGTAGAGGCTTCTGGGTACTCCACGTGGAGCTCTCTGGGGTCTAATGCAAGTGTGGCATTTTCCTTGTCTACCATGATCAAGCTTATAGTATACATGAGTCTCTGATAACCTTCAGCTCCTAAGAAGTCTTACTCCATGATCAGGACATTTTGAAGGGACCCACATAGCAACAGGAAGTCAGCGGCAGAAAAAGGAAGTTAGGCCATAGTCCGACTTCCAGGACCAACCAAGGCAGCAGGAAGGTGGAGACAGGCTCCAAGTAAAAGTATTTCTCCCTCATAGCTACATAAATGGCTTCTCAATCAAAATGTAGGATTGCTAAGGAGCACCACTCAGCTGGTAAATACTTTCTCACTCACTTAGCAGACCCTCAGTCCATCTATGCAGGAGTAATTACTTTAAAGAAAGACTACCTCTGCCAGTGAGAATTCATGGCTTAAATAATTAAGGAACCCAAGTTTCTTAATGGTTTAATGGTTTACAATATATCTGAACTGAAAGTTAAAAGAAATAAAAATCTGGAACAAAGGCCTATCTGGAGTAAAGAACAAAGGGAACAGCAGATTCGTGAGGAGGGCCATGAGGGGAATTTAGTGATGGACAGACAAGGAGGATAATTCTGGTGGCTCCCTTGGTAAGTCATGAAGAGAGAGGCTCTGTTTGCGATTTTTGATCGACTAAAGCAGGAAACCAGAGGACAAAATAACATTGCCTCTTCTCATAAAACAAAGGGTACTTAGCTAAGGAAGAAAAAAGCTTTCCCAAAGTTCAAAAATTAATGGGAGTGTGATTCACATGATGAAACAGAAATCAGTACCTCGTTACACAAGCTCAGAACTCTGACAGTGATAGGACTCTCAGCTTAAAATGGAAACGAATGCACTGAGCCTCTATACTGGAAATGCATCAGAAGCTGAGCTGGCGATTCTCTACCAGCATGGATCAGTCTCAACTTCCGACTCTAAAGCAACACCGAGAAGGGTTGGAATGGTGAGTAGCAATGCGAAATAAAGACTTGTGAAAAGTGAGTTCTCCATTATACTAGCATCCATTCTAGAAAATGGTGGGAAAGATGCATCAATCGTTGGCTTCTCCTTCAAAGTGGCGTTAGAGAGCCAAACATAGGAGTAGAGGAAGGCTTGGGGGTGGGGGGGACTGAATGTGCCCTCCAACCAAATCATCTCCTACTTTTCTTTTTTTCTACCTCTGGATTCCTTGTGGGCCAGGAGGCTGATGGCAGATGAAAGGAAGAGAAAGGACAGGGGAATGGGAGGGAGAGTTAAAGCACATCCTCCCAGCATTTCTTTTAGGGGGAATGGTTCATTCAGTAGGTGATGTGCTGAGAGGTCCAATAAACAGCCAGTCTCTGAATAGCAATCATGAAGAACACAAATGCGTTTAACACCTTTTCTTTAACACCTTTTCAAAACAACCACACAAACCCTTTCATTTTTTTCTTTCAAACCTACTCTCCCACACCAACATATATTTTTATCTTTAAGGATGTATACCTAAACTTTACCTTTAAAAACCACACAGAGTCTGTAAGTAAACATCAAATTGCTTACCAAGTCTAGAATATTCTGATTGTTTACTGATACTCTCATTTAAAACAAAAACCAAATAGAACCATGGAGCTCTTCAGTGCTTAACTGAAAAAAATATATTTAGAGATAACCACTTGTAAAAACCTATCTGAAATGAGGATAAGGAGACCATGGCTCTCTGATAAGGGCTCTAATGGAAAGCAAGGTGATTACAATCTGATTTTAAGGAACAAAGGAAACATACAAAAAAATACTAAAAGGTCAATGTCTCTTCAACTTATTTGCATGAAGGTATTTCTTCATAGGCGAATGTTCCAAATTAGACCCAGGAGATAAAACCTAACTTCAGAACCACATGAAGAGTTGCCTGAGAAAAGTGGTTTTCTGCCCAGTTCTAAGATGATAACCTTTGGTGATGATGGTGCCAGAGGAGAACAAAGAATGAAAGCTGAGGGGGGCTCAGTGGGTTAAAGCCTCTGCCTTCAGCTCGGGTTGTGATCCCAGGGTCCAGGGATCGAGCCCCGCATCAGGCTCTCTGCTCAGCAGGGATCCTGTTTCCCTTCCCCCCCTCTCCCTGCCTGCCTCTCTGCCTACTTGTGATCTCTGTCTGTCAAATAAATGAATAAAATCTTTAAGAAAAAAAAAAAAAAAGAATGAAAGCTGAATACCTGTGCCCTGTTTCTTTTTCAGGAGAGATGCGCAGGCGGCATTCGTAGCCATGTCCAGGGCCAGCTTCTTCTCGTTGTTTCTTAAGTCTGTTCTCGCACCTTTCCCGCAACACAAGAAAAGCACATCAGGTGTTTCTGAAGAGTCTAGAGTAGCAGACAATCTTCCTTCCACTCGAACTAATCACTTGGGGCCAAACAAACTAGACAACCCCTCTGGTGCTGAAGTCAGCTTTTTCAGAACAGTAAAAGCCCACTTGGCACCTTTAATCCGGGGGCCTGCTACTGTACCCCCTGATAATTAGACACCATTAAAATACACCCTTTCCTTTCAAGTGCCTAGAATACTGCATGTGAGTTTTCAGGAGGGAGTGGGCCCTCCCCGAGGTGAATCCTGAGCCAGTCAGACTCCATAGTGTCTTGGCACGAGTTTTGGAGACTCAGTGTAATACACCCGTTGCTTCTTGAGAAAGTACCACGTGGCTGGTGCCGGAGGGGATTAATATTTTATATCTGTAAGTGGACTCCTGTGCAAATTAGAAAAGTCACACAGTAAAACCTAGAGGCAATCCATTGTTCCCACAGCCCAGCTTCTACTTGCTTTTTTTCCTCGTCTTCACGATGGTAAAAGTTACATCAGAATTCATGAGTACATTTTCATTGTTAGAGATTTAAAAATATAGAAGTATGCTGAATAGAAGGAGACGTCCCACTTCATCCCCAAACGCACCCCTTTCCTTCCCCTTCTTCTAGCCTGTCCACAGGAAACCATTCCCAGCAAGTGGGCATCAACCCTCGTCTCCCTTAGGTGCGTGAATGCATTCACAGACACCTATGCATATATACACAAATTCATAGCACATATATTGGTCTCTAAATTGATTTTTTAACCTAACAATACATAGTGGTAATCCTTCATACTATTCCTTATTAATACACATCCTTATAACTCAATCTATTTAAACATTTGTAAGTATTCAATTTTGTGGACACTGCAAAATTTATTTAATCACCCCCTTTACCGAGGGGCACTTAGGCTGTTCCTTTATTACAAAGAGCACTGCTGTAAACCTCTTTGAACAACAGCTTTCTGAAGTCTGTTTTTCTAGAAGTGATGCTGGAATGTAAGGATATGTACATTTTTCATTCTGCTAGCTACTGTCAGATTGCTTTCCAAGAAGGGTTTACCAATCTACACTTTCTGCCACAGTATAGGAGAGCGCCATTCTCTTTGTAACCACATCCTCTTCCATAAACAAAAAAAAATACATGTATGAAACTCAAAGGCACAAAACTAGTTAAGAAAGCTTGGCCTATTTAATTAGGAATATGGCGACTGTCTATAAAGATCTCCCTCATGAGCAGATTTAGATTTACCCATAGCGAAGGGTCTAGAAACCTCATTTTCTTGTTGTGCTACGGGTTAAAAAAAATCCTGAGGGTTAAGAGTTCTGTGGCTAATTGTATCTTACATTAAATTACACTTTGGAACTCATGTACATGATTTCTGTCAGGACAGGAAATGTTCAGAGCCAGCACTGCAAGAGAAGAAATAACCATTTCCTGTGTCCCTCTCCACCCGCACTACCCAACAGAAATGCGATGTGAGCCATATATGTCATTTCAAGTTTTCTAGTGGCCACATCTTCAAAAAAGAGGAATTCGTTTTCATAATACATTTTCTTTAACCCAGTATATCCAAAAGGTGACCGGTCTATCATAGAACCAACATAAAAATGATTTTGATGCCTTACATCCTTTTTTCACCAAGTCTTTGACATTCGATATGCATTTTACACATGCACCACATCTCAGTTCAGCACCACATCTCAGTTCGGACCAGGCTCATTTTCCCCGCTTAGTGGCTGAGGCACAGAGGGAGCAGTTCTAGGCATAACCTCGAGGGGGCGCTATAGCGGTCCTCACGCTGATCTTTTTTATGCCTGAGGTTTATGTCATCAACACACTTTAAATCAGTAACATTTTCCCTCATATATCCCACAACATTGCTCCGAGGAGCCCTAATGACAGCACATCTATAGGGCACCTTGGAATTCAAGCAACTCACAGCCTTCTGGACCAGGGTACAGCATGGGGGGGTATGCCTGGCCCTCTGAAAGGGTTATAATGAATATGTGCGGGACAAGTGGATGGATGGATGGATGGATGGTCAGCCCATAATTTCACTGTCCCCTCTGACTTGTGGAGAAACAGGGAATCAAGGTATTTTCTCATTCTTCGTCCGTCTAGCACTTGCTCAGCTCAAAGCTGGATGTTATAGCTACAGCTTGCTTTCTTATCTATCAAGACTTTCCTGTGTGAACAGGGACCTCAGCAACTTTACCCACACAGCCTTCTGAGATAGAATCTTCTCTCCCCACACACGCACACAGGCACGCACACACGCACACCTTTCTTCTAAAGCCCTTTGATCCTGCAGAAATATATAACAAATAAGTCCTAAAAGTAATATATGTAACCTTAAAGCTTACCAAACTTTCAATTTAAAACTAAAAACTTCACACAAATCACCTCAATACTGTAATTTCATCTTATTGTAACAACCCTGTGATACAGACAGAGTGAAAGTTTAAATCCCAGTTTCGAAACACAGAGCCTATTATTCTTTCTACTATCTCAAATAATATAATTGAATGTAGCCGATTTTTCCAGGGTACGCAAAGGCTGGATAAACTGGGCACACCCTTTACCTTTTTCCAGAAGCAACTGGACAATATCTGCATAACCCTTCCAGGCAGCAGCGTGTAAGGCTGTGTCTCCCAACTTGTTCTACAGTGAATTAAAAGAGAGAAAGCAGCATTTTAAAAATAGAGTATGGATTGAAAATGTGCATGAGGGGCGCCTGGGTAGCTTAGTGGGCTAAAGCCTCTGCATTCGGCTCGGGTCGTGATCTCGGGGTCCTGGGATGGAGCCCCGCGTTGGGCTCTCTGCTCGGCGGGAGGACTGCTTCCTCCCTCCCTCTCTGCCTGCCTCTCTGCCTACTTGTGATCTCTGTCTGTCAAATAAATAAATGAAATCTTAAAAAAAAAAAAAAAGAAAGAAAATGTGCATGAATTCAGGTTCACCCTAAGTAAACCTACAACGAGAACAAGTCACAAAATCATATAAAATTCCAGAGAGAGAAAGGAGAGTCACAAGACGACAGAAGAGTCGTCTGGGGGGGAGGGGATGGGCCGGAAGAGCAGAAACCGACTGGGCAGAACACCAGGGGACCTGCAGGTGCCCACAGAAGGAGACACCGGGAGGAAGCAAGCAGATCTGTCCCTGCAGAAACCCTACATGAATTAGCAACTGGAGATGCCCGGAGACGTTGGAGCGGGCAAGAGGCGTGGGAGTGAAAACAAGAGGACTGGGTGAAAGTGTTTATGGAAGTAATTAGATCACCCTCCTCTCTTCTTGCTGTTGGGTGACCCCGCGCAGATGGCAGACTTACCCTGTTGAGAAATTAACCAGATCGTTTCCAAGCCCATGAGACATAGAGGTACAAGGTAAGGTGGCAATGAGGCCAGGAGCTAAAGGCAGTGGCTAAGCTTGAAACCCACAAGTTGAGCAGTAAGCTGCCCCAGTGTGCACGGTATAGCATCTACCCTCAGGCAGGAGGCTGGAGGACAGTTCTCCAGTGGAGCCGAACAGCCCCACATGCAGAGGAGGAAGAGGGTATTCATGCTGACACCTGGGTATCACCCAGCGAAACAGCCAAGATCTTAGGTCACCCTACAGAGAAGGCCCGTGAGCAGGCAGAACACCTATCACACTTCAGACAGTAGGTATTTGGAAATACTAGGTACTAGCAAAGCCTCCATTATTTGAGAAAAGATCAAACCAAAATTAATGGAGCTCAGGGGAAAAAGACAAAGTACAGTGAATGGTAGAAAATGTTTTAAAAGCTCTAATTCAAAGATCAGAGATATAACATGAAAGAGCATAATGGAACAAAAAATGCTACTTAAAAATAATAATCAGAGTAAAAGAAAAAGCTTTTAGTGGACAGAATTCTAAGATGGTGCCCAAGGTCCCTGCCTCCTAGGATCCACCCCCTGAAGAATCCCTCCACCTTGAGTATGGGTGAGACTAAGGAATACAATGGGATATCACTCCCCTAACTGGGTTTCTAATCGGTTGATGGTGACTTCATCAAAAGGGAGATTATACCGGGTGGGCCTGGCCTAATCAGGAAGCCCTTTCCCAAAGGGATAGCAACAGAGACACAATCTCCTACTGGCCTTCAAGAAGAAAGCAAACGGCCATGTTGTGAAATGTCTGTGGAGAGGGGTGACCTCTGAAAGCCAAGGGACAGAGCACTACAGGCGCAAGAAACTCAATCCTCCTGGCAAACCTGAGTGAGCCTGGAACAGGAGCTGAGCTCCAGAGGAGAACCCAGTCCAACTAATCCCCTGATTCCGGCCCGGGAGACCCTGTGCAGAGAACCCAGCTGCCCCACGGCCAGAATTCCGGTCTATCTACAGTAAGTCTAAGGTAAATGGGTGTCCTTTTAAGCTGCTGAGCCTGTGGTGCTTTGTTACACAGCAGAAAACTCACACAGGACAGAAAGGAATTAAAGAGGTAACCAAGATAAAACACAGAGGTAAGAAGATCTCTGAGAAAAACTAAAATAACTGGAGCCTCAATGTTAAGAGGTCCTACCTTGCTACGAACAAGCATTCCAGAACCAAAGAACAAAGACAACGGTCAGTAAAAACTGGAAAAGAAATACCAGACAATATTTTTCCCGGCTGAAAGAGTCCACCACCCGGTCCTGGGAAGAGACCCACTCTGAGCACATCATGGTAAAATTTCAGACCACCAATTCTGGGTGAGAGAAAAAGCAGACCACACGCAGAAGAATGGGACTCAAAATGGCATCAAACCTCACAAAAGCAATCCTAAAAACTGAGTACCCTAGAGGCCTGCCTGCAAAATTCCAAGGGAAATCATTTTCAGCCTGGAATTCTCTCAACCAAATCAATCCCTTCGACCCCTTTCTTAGGAATCTGCTTGAAGAGGTTCTTCAACAACAGAAGGACAGACGCGGGATGCAGACAGGTGGAGGCATATCACAGGAGGGAGGTGAAGGAAAGGCTTCGCAGGAAGACCGCAAAGGGCAGCAGAGACCAAGCTGCTCAGATCAGAGAATGAGGATGAGGACTTCGGGAGGTACCAGTACCATTCCCAGGAGGGGTGGGGGCGGGGGCGGGGAGAAAGCAGTTATCTTACACTGCAAGTGTAAGATATGCAAGTTATCTTGCGTTTTGGAAAAGCATGTCAAGAGAACATGAAACAGTGTGGAAGTCTCCAGTGAGATACAAAAACTAAAAACCAGCTAAATAAAATTAAGTCCAGAAACAGAAATGACACAAACAGTGAGCATTAGTTAGCCATAATACTTGTAAGCTTTACAGTGTTACTCTACTGAGTAACATACTGGAAACTCTAGCAGGATACGTGGCAGAGGACCAGAGGAGCAAAGACTGGGAGCTGGCAGATCAGAGTGGGGTCAGGGAGAAGCTGAAGCCTTCAGACAGGACACCGAAACGTTATGAAGATCCTGACTTAGGGGACAGCTCTGTAGGCATCTTCCTTAGTAACATGAAGCCAAGAGGAAAGCGCTAACAGCCAGAAGGAGTGAGTGGGAAAGATGGAGTGCGGTACGCATTTTGGGCTTTATACAATTTTGGACTTCAGTACAACAGTATTTTTAAACTATGTGTTTGCTGTGTTTTGATTAAAAAGCGTATGAAATAAGGGCGCCTGGGTGGCTCTGTTGTTAAGTGTCTGTTTTCAGCTCAGATCATGATCCCAGGGTCCTGGGATCGAGCCCAGCATTGGGCTCTCTGCTCAGAGGGGAGCCTGCTTCTCCCTCTCCCTTTCCCACTCCACTACTTGTGCTCTCTCTCTCGCTATGTCTCTCTTTGCCAAATAAATAAGTAAAAATCTTTAAAAAAAAGTGTATGGGAGATATGAAATGAGGAAAGGTCAGTTCAAGGCACCAAGACAGGCCTTTGCAGGCCCATACGCAGCCGAGAAGAAGGTAGGTGCGTTGTTATGACCACCGACTTCCGTGGAAACGATCTTACCTGTTGGTTCAGTTCAATGTTTGGTTGAGTAAACAGCACTTCCACTACGTCTGAAATTAAAAAGGAGGTATTTTTTAAGAATGAAAAGGAAAAGGCTGATAAGGCTAGGCATAATGGTTTTAAAAGAGAGGATCCTTTAGAAGAATCTTCAAGAACATCTGTATAACAAAATTGTTTAAATGTATGGAAGTACAGGACTTAAGAACCTAAAGAGGAGAATTATTAGGGAAAAGTTGCTTTCAGATAATCTGGCTTCTGCATTTTGACACAGCAACCACTGTAGAATCTCTCTACATTTGCTGTGCTACTTTACATTCATTTAACTAATCTGTATTTATTAGCTAAAATAAGATTGGCTTCCTCTTGGGAAACAGCCAGAAACGTCTCCTTTGGCTCAGCTATTTAATCTGCTGGATGCTTTGTTTCTGGTTGTTGTGTTTGTTTTGTGTGTGTGTTGTAGGGAGAGGTAAATGGGTGTGGGTCAGGCTGAAACAGACGTAGAAATTCCACTTGTCCTATTACTCGTTGTAACTGAGAAGGTTACCAACGCGATCACTGACTTAAGCAAATGCTGTCCTTCCTCTACATCTAACAGCATGCATTCAACTTAAAAACGTAAATCAAGAAAGCGTATCTTGGGAGAAACTGAGCGGGAGGAGTCCCTGTTGCCCCTTTCTTCTGTAAGATCAGATGGTGGGGTTTGTTTTTATATGACTATTGTTTTCCTGTAACCTTTCCAAGCCCGGGAGAGGAAAGGAAGTTTCCAGGCTTTCAAGTGAGGGAGGTCCATGCAGTGAACATTCTACCTACTGCTTCCCAGACCTTCCAGGAACAAGGCTTTTTGGCCGAAGTTCTAAAGGACTTGAAAAGAATCGATTGTTTTTTCATGTCTGTAAGTCCGTCTCCCCTCTGCGGTGCACAGGTTCGGTAGCATGAACAGTGAGGACAGCACACCGAAGCTAGTACCTTTATGGCCCCCGTGGCAGGCCCAGTAGAGGGCGGTGCTTCCAGCCTTGTCTAAGCCATTAACGCCGACTCCGTTGTCCAAACACTCTCTCAACCAGCTCAGGTTGCCTGAAAAAATTTCACATTGATAAAACCATGAGAAAAAGGGTTTTTTGTTTTGTTTTGTTTTGCTTTGCTTTGCTTCAAAATCAATTTCATCCTCCACAAATTCCCATCTACAATGGATTCATCAGCAAGTCTGAAATTAAGACCCAACCCACAATGCATTCATTATGGTACATTTTCGCTTCCAGTTTATTAATGAAAAGCATTGACAATGACTTGGGGGCGGGGTAGGGGGAGGGTCGGAAGGGCTTAAACAGCACAAATTATTTGTCACTGTTCTGAGACGTCCAGAGTCAAGGTGCCGGCAGATTCAGTATCCAGTAAGAGCCTGCTTCCTGGTTCACGGGCACTGTCTTTCTATCCCTTGGACAGAAAAGGCAGGACAGCTCCCTGGAGTCTCTACGGGCTTATTTAAATTCCAGTTATTTAACAAAGAGTGTAATATTCATTTCAGGTACTAATGATTTCTTAAATGTCAGCTTAGCAGTTCTATAATGTATGCACCATTCTAAACCAATGATTTCCTTTTGTACATTCACATTTCAAAAAGATCTGGGATACCTGGTGGCTCAGTTGGTTAAGCGACTGCCTTCGGCTCAGGTCATGATCCCAGAGTCCTAGGATCAAGTCCCACATCGGACTCCCAGCTCCACAGGGAGTCTGCTTCTCCCTCTAATGCTCTCTCTCTCTCTCTCTCAAATAAATAAGTAAAATCATTTAAAAAATCAGAAAGATCTGGAATAGAATGGAAGAGAGCGCCCTGAGGACTTATTAACAACTCCCCTTGTCTATGGCCGGGTTTCTCAACAGCAGCCCTATCGATGGTGGGGCCGCAGAATTCCTTGCTGTGAGGCTAACCGGTGCCCCGTAGCAAGTTCAGCAATGTCCCCAGCATCTACTACCCAAAAGGTGCCAGGAGCATCCCCCAGTCTACAGTCAAAATGTCTCCAGGCATTGCCAAATATCTCAGGGTTTGGAGGAGGAAACCACAGATGTATGGGACCAAGGCCCATCCCTGTTGCTCCCTCCCTCCCTCCCCAACCTCACCCTCATCCCACACACCTGCACTACCACACTCTCCTAAATGCTAACGCCCACAAGAAGTCTCCACCCTCCTGCCCTCTGGTTACTCACTGTGGCCTCTATAACCTGCTTAACTTAAACATACTTCAAACTGCTTTTCTTCTGACATCATCTTGTAATGATCTGTTACACACATGGCACCCCGGCCAGACTCTGGGCTCCGGGAGTCACAGGCAATGCCTTTCCACCTGCCACTGAGCACAGACTAAATAAAGGACTCAAAATTGTTTGATGGCTGACATTTTAAAAGTTAAAATCACAGGGGCACCCGGCCAGCTCAGTTGGTAGAGAACGTGATGCCTGATCTTGGGGTTGTGAGTTCAAGCCCCACACAGGAGTGTAGGGCTTACTTAAGGAAATTTAAAAAAAATTAATCACATTTTCTCTCTCGAGGGTGATAGAAGGCAGAACAGAGATCGCCTCTGGAGGACAAGGGGTTTAACTGGAATGGGAACATTTTAGGATGACACAAGTGTTCTAGCTCTTGCTCTGGGTGTTGGTGACATGGGTGTATGTACCAGTCAGAAGTCATCAGATGATATGATTAAAATCTGTGTGTTTTGCTTTACTGTGTATCTCAATCAAAAACAATCACACTTACCTCTTTTTGCAGCTTCATGCAATGGATTGTCAATGGATTCTGCCTGCTCAGCCACTAGATTGAAAACAGAAAGAGCAAAGGCAACATTGAGAGTGCCACCCCGATGACTCATGACTCACTGACCACTTCGCAGCCCCCCCGGATCCCCGAGTGCCAGGGCCTTTCACCACATGGCAGCCCTTTGGATGTGGATTAAAAAAAAAAAAACAGCAGAAAATCAAACTGATGCTTCCTGCTTTAAAAGAAGCTGAATTATTTGCAAATAAAACCAAACTGAGCAGTAAGGCAACACCACAGCAAGGAGCTGGTGTATAAACAAAGCCACACGCAGTAATGAACTGCAAGGATAGGCAAAAATAAACAGATCACAGCCTGCATACCAGCACACCCAAGTATGTCCTAAACTGAGCCACAGAAATACGAAGGAAACCAGTCGATGTTCATTTGTACATTCTATAAAAACACCCAACTTCGAAGACGTCCGAAAATAATTGTTTCCCTTGTGTGTGTGCATGTGGGGGGCACGCATGAGGGGGAAAGAGTTCACTTCCCGTATTTATAAAGGGCAAGCAGCATCCCTACCTGCCTCTGAGGAAGGCGTGTTCTCTGCTGTCCCAGGATCAGCAGGAGTGAGCACATGCAGACTGCGGTTCAAAACAGACGTCAGACCCGCCCTCCCGCCATAAAGAGCTGAAACTGGACATGCCCTTGGCTACTGGAGGTGCAAAGCAACAGGGGTAACATTTTACATGCTCACTGTCTGTGACTCGCTGGAAATGGAGTGCAAAGGTTGGAGGAAAGAAGAAATGTTTCAAGTCTTTTTTTAACCCAGAATGGTATCACCTTTAGACCAGGGCAAGCCGGGCCCCGGGGTGGGGCCCCAGACCTCAGCTCTCACTTCCCCTCCCTTCCCCCTGCCCTCTTCGTTCCCCACAAACTTTGCAACAGTATCTTCCTTGACATTTTTTAAGTCCTGTGCCAGCGCTTGGAACTGATGCCTGACGCCAGCCCCATTGGTCTCGAGACTCATCCCGTGCTGAAGTCAAAAGGAATCTTGGAAGTGACTGAAATCAAACCTCTCATGACACGATGGGGAAACAGTCCCAGGGACAGCGGAGAAGGGCCTTGGCTAAAGCCCCTTGTTATTAAGAAGCGGAAGAAAAAGAATTAAAACCCCGTTTACCCATCCCGTGCTCTTTTTAATCTACTTTGCCGTTTTCTACAGAATTACTTTGTTTGCCCCTCTTCCAACTGATAGCGGCTTCAAGGCAGAGGCCGCCTCTCACTCCCCAAGCTCCTCACACTGCCTGGACACCCACCCAGTGAACGCAACTGCCTCAGATATGAATGAACAAGGCAAGGTCACTCCGTCACCAGAGAAAGGGCTAGGCTAAACCACCTGAGATTTGGTTTAACAGCAAAGGAAAAGGGAAAGAAAAAAAAAACAAACATGCTAAGAGCTGGATAAAGGAAAGCCATGAGCACATCCTTGGAAACCTGGTGTTCTACCAGGTGCGACAATGCATTTTCTTAAGTCAAAGAGTCAAGTTCAAGTGCCTCCAGTGCCCATTCCCCCTTTATTAAGGAGAGCTTCGTGGAGTACAAAATGTCCTATCCTGGCAATGGCTCCACTGATATCTCGGCTAGGGCAGCAAGCAGAAAGGCTTCAGGAACTGCAACACTGAAAGCCCACAGAGTAGAAACAAAG